>JAODAL010030081.1:0-50551 GCA_025379985.1 Phyllomedusa bahiana | reverse complement strand
TAATAGGAAACTGTTAATAATAAAGATATTGCAGTGCAATGTCTACACTAAGTCTTGGTGAACTTTATCCAGTGTTCTTTATAGATAAAGCTTGTCTGTGTTCACCCGCGGGGCCCCCCCCCCACTCCCCACAAGACTTTACAGCGGTAGATGCTGCTTTTAAATTCTCTAGCTAACTACATAAAATCTTCAAATCTCTAATCTAACTAAACTGGAAGGATCACAGCTAATAGTAGAGGTTTCTCTGTGCAGAAATAGACTAATTTCGCTGAGCTGTTTGGCCACAGGCAGAGCGCACGTCCTATTCCTATGAGACGCTGAGAGACACTAAGGCTGAACAGGAAGAGCTGTTCTATGTTAAAACGAGGTCATGTGGTTTTTCCAGCCAATCGCAACCATACACATCCCAGTCATGACGTCGCACACACATCTCACCCTGCTCTATTCTGTAATCTGATTTGCTGCCCCCAAAAAATACGGGAACGCCGAAAAATGCGCGATCTTAATAGATGATGCTCAGATTTTAACCTTAATTATCGCATGATCTAAAAAATTTCGATCACCATAAAAACCTTGCCGATTTCAACTTTGTCGATAAAAATCGCTCAACACTAATGAAGAGGGGTACTCGAGTGTATTAATTATGAGATTGATTATTACGAGAGACAGGCAAAACTCTGGTGTATTTAGAGCTTTAAAAGAGCTTTTAGGCTTTTTTTTCCCAAAGAGGAAGATATAATATGCTTGCATCTCAATGGATTTTGCTATGTTTTTATTGACATGACACATTAAGGAGAGCTACCATTACAAAAATACATTTGACCATTAGTTGTAGACTTTTTAAAGGAGTGTTCCCACCACATTGATTATCTTTAAAATATATAGGCATGGGTAAATAAAGACTATTATCAAATAAATTGCTGTTCTGATTTTGTTTTATTTCAGAGTTAGAACAGTTATTATCTTCTGCTTACACGGGCTTCCTTAGTTATTAATCACCTCTCTCTCCCTGGTCGGAATGGTGATGTCATTTCCTCTGTGTTTTACCAGCAGCACAGGAACTTGTTTATCTTTCTTACTGACAAACTTTAAACCTTCAATTTAACTCAGAGCCGTCTTAACAACATTATGGGCCCCTGGGCAGAGCTGTGCACTTGGCCCCCTGACCAACGCAACCACTCACAGGAATAAATATATATATTATTGATAACATAAACTTATAACCTACAAGACCATCATATAGAGACCACATAGTGCTCAGACACCAGCTCAGATAACCAGGGCTGTGGAGTCGGAGTCATGGAGTTGGGGCCAATTTTGGTGGAGTCGGAGTTGTTATAAAATGGACCAACTGGACTCCCAAAATATATAATAAATTGGTACAGTTAGTTCAGTACAGTGCCAAGAGCAAGAGGAATATGATCTTGCCAGTGCTACTGCTCCCATATCTTCAGCCTCATTAGATGAGGAGTTTAATTTTGAAAAGCATTTGGATGACCTGGAGCAGGCAAAGTGCTACTACAGGGGAAAGATTCCACTCCCATAGCAAACAGATTGACCAGATTTCAGCAACATTTTTCACTTTCTTCTCAAAGAAGTAGAATAGTTCATCAAAACTGACTACACATGAGGTAATTCCTTTATACTCTGACATTGTTAGAGATGTTGCCCTTGTGGTCACCGCTTTGCCACCAATCCAAGTTAGTGTAGAAAGGCCATTCTCTAGCATGGAAATAATGAGATCAGATTTCAGGTCATCTATGAAGGAGGATCTGATGGAGGTAATACTATTTCTCAGAACAAATTCATAGACTCAACAAATGTTATTCAGGACCATCCACTACAGCTTTGAATGTGAGACTATAATTATTTTATAGATAATCATGGCTATCTCATACATAACTTTGACTTGCAACTATTTAGCATATGCTTAGTGCTGCAGATTCTTGTCATGTAACTGCATTGCTACTGTTGTGCTCCTGGTGGTGGGACAATCTTTTCCTTCTCTTATACTACAAATTACAGCCTGTTCTCATATTCCCAAATAGCTCAGTGTGTTATTAGGCTGATTCCCAAGCGAAAGGTCAGCAGTTCGAGCAGCTATGAAGAAGATTTCCCAAGAAAAGAGAAACGGCATCATCCAGCTCATCGATGGCGGTCTCTCGGCCAAGAAAATTGTCAAACTGCATCATGTGAGGAAATGACAGCTGAAAGAATATGAAATTAATTCCATCCATCCACTCAAAAGCCAAGAGGTGGACATCCAGGCAAAATATCAGAGTCAACAAGATGGCTCTTGATGCGACAGACATGGTAGTGGTAGCAGCTCATATGCTCGCAAGAGTG
This sequence comes from Phyllomedusa bahiana, assembly GCA_025379985.1. Classification (NCBI taxonomy): domain Eukaryota; kingdom Metazoa; phylum Chordata; class Amphibia; order Anura; family Hylidae; genus Phyllomedusa; species Phyllomedusa bahiana. The sequence goes on along the minus strand of JAODAL010030081.1, from coordinate 48,205 downwards.
AGATCACAAAAGTCCATGCAAGCACCATACAGCACATCTAATACAAGTCTGGAATGGTGGCCCGACTAAAGGTGAAGAAGCTGCAACTTCAATCTTGTCACAAGAAGCGTTGGCTCGAGTTTGCACAAAAGTATGAAAAAGGAAGACTGAAGACACGCAATTTGGAGAGATGAGACGAAAGTCAATAGCAGGGGCTCTGTTTTGTGCAAATGGGTTTGGAGGAATCAAGGGAAGAGGATGCCAACAGATCGAGAAATTGAAGGAACTGTTAAGTGGAAGAAGCCTGAAGATATGGTGTTGTTTCACAGCCAAATATGTTGAATACTTGACCAGGATCGATGTTGATCTCAATACTGACCTACATGTGAGTATCCTAAAAGATGAGTTCATACACTCGAGTACTATGGGTATGAAAAGGACGGCATAGTGTTCCAGCAGAACAAAGACCTGAGCAGATGACAGGGTTGGAGAAGGAATGGTTCAATGACAATGAAGCAGAGTTGATGTATTGGCCTCCACAGTCCCCAGACCTCAACCCAATCGAACACTTGTGGGTAGAGTTGAAGAAAAAGCTGTATTCAAACCCAAGTTTAGTATGCACCAACATTGGAAATGTATAGAAGAGACCTAGGATCAGATTTTGGTCAAGACATGCTTTAATCTGTTCCAAAGCCCAGGAGGATTCAGGCAGTATTGAAAGCCAAAGGTGGATTTACCAAATACTAACAAAATAATAAAAATTGACATTTTGATTTTTAGGAGCTTACATAACAAGAATCTGCAGAACTCAACAGATGCTAAATAGTTGAAAATCAAATTTATGTATAAGATAGGTAAGATGATTGTCTATTAAATGATGGTAGCCTCATATACAAAGCTGTAGTGGATGGTAAGGTATGGAGCCTGAAAGTCAAAATTTCAAAATATTGTCACCATTTTGCTTGTCAGTGTATGATCTACCTAAATAGCTTGAGTATTGTATCATAAGGTGATAAAAAGCCTGATGTTACCATTTTACTTCAGTAGTTATTACCAACCTACCCATTTCAGGAGTCGGAGTCAGCAGTCTAGAGTCAGCAGGCGGAGTTAAGGAAATTGAGGAGTCGGAGCTTTGGTTTACCAACTCCACAGCCCTGCAGGTAACCTACAACACCGCCATGTAGAGACCACATAGTGGTCATACAACAACTCAGGATGCATTACATATAGGCTCACTATAGGAAAGTAAAGTAGCCTCCTGTGGATATATACCTATCCACAGTCCTCTGTGGATAGGTATATATGCCCCCAGTAGGTAGTTATACAGTCCTCTGTAGATAGGTATATACAGTCCTCTGTATATAGATCGGTATATATGTCCATTGTAGGCAGGGCTGTATTTATAGCTCATGCTGCCCTAGGAACTAAGCTTGAAAAGACCCCCCTAAATTAGTACCGTTCAGTTCAAACAGCAATTGACGCTTTTTTGAGGCTTTTATGCGGCGGATTAGTCGTGTAATCTGTCCCCAGAAAAGCCTTAAATACTACAGTAAAATGACTGTCATTTTTTGCTATTAAAAATCAGTGTCATCATTTAGACGACACTGATTTTACTCCAGTATTTTCGCTGCATGCTGTAAGGGTATGTTCATGTAATGCTGCCACTACAGTAACGTGTGTGTTTCGGAGAGCGATGCTAATAAACTCGGTGGTGTGCAGTCGGGGGGGGCGGGGCAGCAAGGCTACCACAAAACCCATAGGACATGCTTACTCCCTATAGACATGTTCCCTTATCTCCCTGTGCGTTACTCAGTAACGAGCGACAGAATTGTCGCACGAGCGGAAGAGGGGACGTTATCCATAGTTCATCTTGAGAGCTAGGGAATACCGATAATTATAGGCGCCAGTTCCCAGCGTATTAAGCGCAGTTATTGCCGCAAAATTGCTGGGTGGGTGATGTTGCGCCACATAATATGGCGTCGTGAACATACCACCTAAAGTAGAACAAAGAATTGATTTGGCATTCTTTGAGTCATTTTAGCAGCAGCACCATATATAAGTATGAGATGGCGCGTATTGATTCTAACGAGAAGTGGAATTCGTTTCAGAATTTCAGGAAAATACCTTGATTCTGTACGAAGAGTAACCAGTGAAGTTTGGGGTACTTCACGTGAACGAAGTGGTTAGTTAATTGATAATTGGTCGCGAGCACCCATGGCCGGTTTACATGGGGCAAGCACTCATGGGAGGAAGAAGGGCATAAGGCCTACATGGACATGTGCAGAAGGTGATGAAGCAATCAAGAGACCGGCGGGATTCTGTGACGTCCACCGATCGAGTGGGGTGCGATTGCGTTGGCTATCGAGGATAGATCGATAGTACGATAGTCGGCCACGCTTTCGATTAAGGTTTGTCGATAGTGGAGCGTCATCTCAGATTATGAGGTTATGACCTTTAAAGACTATGCGAGGAGCAATACAATCACCTTCAATAGATTACACCCAAACAAGGCTGGAGAAGCTGAATTACAATCCCACAACAGTCAAATGGATACGTTTTTTTTTAGCATACATTTAGGCAAACAACAATTAGGTTAAAATGTCACAGAAAAAGTCACAGATCGTTCACTTTCCCTGTCTTTGTACAAACAGCATGACACTTAAAACCTGCGATCACCCACAATTGAAAGGTGGAACGAATTTGGCTGTTATCTCTATACACACCCAATCCAATTGATTTGTACCATCATCTTAACTTGAACTGGACTTTGAATATCCCGCCTGGGCCACAGCATGAGCCCCAACCTGCATGACCCCCACATTTAAAAAGTGCCGGAAAAAGGACAGTCTTTCAACCACATTTTAGTTGTATGGACATTGACTATACCTGTCTGGTCCACAGCATGAGCCACCAAACATGCATGACCCCCACATAAAAAAAGTGCCGGATAAAGGAGTCTTTCAACCCCATTTTAGTTTCACTGGGACATTGACTTATACCTGTCACTGGGCTCCACAGCATGACACAGGGCCAGAGTTACCAGATGGGGTCGGTGAGTGCCCAGGCTGGCGTTCGCTCATCTTATTAACACGAGGTTAAAATGCCCTGATGAAGCCGCTACGGAAAACTGATCGTTTGCTGAAGCAGAGTGCGGATGCTGGAAGATGTTGAGAACTCCAGCCTTCCTAAGTACTCAGTGAATACATGGGTAGCGCTTGTCACTCACGTATGAGTGGTAGGACCTATTGAGCTTCACTTGAAATACTGGTGGTTAACGCCTTTTCCTGTTAAAACACAGTGGTGCATTTATTTGGCATTTTACTTTTTATCATTTTTACTTCAACGTGCTGGAGAAATGGTCTCTGTAACTTTGTTACTCTGTCCGGGTGCTCCATACTCCAAGTCCTCTGAATAACCTGCTCTGGTCAAGTTTTCCATGTACCTCCCTCTTGCACCAATTCAGAGGAATTTTTTTAAAAGCTATTTTGTACATGCAAGTTATTTATAGTTGTTTAATTCTTGAATACCATTTTAAAATAGGATGGTATCACATGTTTCTCTTTTTTTCATTGTATTTAATGGTGTTGTCTCAATACAGGGGATTAGATTGCTATGTTAAAGATCTTGCAATTCAAAGTCATTTTGACAATGTGTCCATTAAAGCGTACTACACTAATTTCATTGTTTCTGACTATGCACAAATCTCCCTGAGCCACTCTTGTCAATTGTGATGAACAAATTGTCTGTTAGAAACAACATTTTTTTTTAATAGGACCTGTAGTTGAAGTATATAGCTGTTGTCACTCGCACAAATATTCGCCCCAGAAGAAATTCAAAAGCATGACCTTGAGCCATCTTTGGACAATTTGTGAAGAACAAATGTCTGTTGAGAAACTACTTTTTTTTTAGAATAGGACCTTGGTATAGCTGCATGTCACACACATGCACAAAATGCCCCCTAAAATTTCAAAGCAAGACCATGAGCACTTTTTTGACAATTGTGAACGAAACAATGTCTTTTAGAAACAACATTTTTTTGAATAGGGACCTGTAGTATTGCATGATTTCAAAGAAATGCCTCCAAAAATGTCATCAGCATGGACCCTTGAGCCCACTCGCTTGGTCAATTGTGAAGAACATAAATGTATGGTTAGAAACAAAGTTTTTTTTTATAAACTTATAGGTCCTGTAGTATTGCTGCATTTCATAAGCTGCTTGACCAAAAAATTATTAAAAATGGACTTCTAAGCCATCTGTTAAGAAAATTGTGAGGAGAATTGCCACTTTGAGCACCATTTCTGTTCCAAACAGGACCTATGATTATTGCTTGTATCTAACAGCTACAATGACCCAAAAAATTATAATTATGAATTCTCAGCCATATTAAAAATTGTGAGGGAGAAACGCTAATTAGAGCCACATTTCTGTTCAAAGGACCATCATTTATAGCTGTATCATCAAATAAGGCAAAAATGACCTCAAAAACTATGACAATGCGGAAAAACTTTCTAGATAATGTGTGTAAATGGCAATTACAGGTGTGTCATGACAACCTTGCTGTCTTTTACGCGTCTCTCACGGCAAAAACAGCAAAATGATACTGTTGGAAAAGAGATAAAAATTGCAGTAAGAAATGTTTATTCATTTTAAACAAAAAAGTTTTTCAGAGGACTTTCTGTTTGAAAAGAATCGGATGTAGATCCCGGCAACTAATCGGTGACCTTCGGCATTTGGGGACAACAACAATCATCAGAGAATCCATGTATGATTCATCTTGATCGAAAGTCAACGATCACATTATCTGTGGAATGCGGAAGCGTTTGTCTGTAATGACTCCTAAACAGCTGTGATGAAAGGTACAGCTCAGATTATGACGCTGGCTGCTGGGACAGGCCAACACCTCTATGGCAGTGAAATGAAAGCCAGATCGGGTCCATCGTCCTTTTTGGATACCAGAAGTACTATTGGGTCCGGAACACATGCTAAAAACAATCGGTGTTGAGACGCAGTAGCGTGGTGCACCATGATCTTAAGCTGATCTCTGTTGTGTTGGATGTGTGCCCTGCATTGCATGTGCAGTAAGCGAGGTGCTGTTGGATCGATAGGGTGGTGTGAAAAACAAAAGGATATTGCCAAGAGGTCACCCATTAGGCTTCTGCAACATTGATGCTGCTGCACGCTACGCCCTACTTGGCTCTATACTGCCTGACACGTCGCTGTATGTTGTTCCTCCTTCGTCGAATTTGGGGAACGTGAAGCAGATCAACAGATGTCTCACAGTTGATCATTAGCAAGGTCTACCATTTTCCGGCATTTTACTATCTTATTTGGGTGGGTTCGAAGGAAAGGCGGTGTTTTGTTTAGTACCGGGATTCCAGGAGAGGTGGCCAACCACCACCAGTAACTGTTGTTCATTTGATGGGCCTTAATGCATGAGGATCATGTTGGAGGAAAATGGGAGCACCCAAGCCAATCATGTGAGTGTTGGAGCCTTGATTTCACCAAGCCTTCGGGTCGAGGGGCACTAGCGCAAACTGATCTTCCATTACATCTTCACTCTCAGCACTCATAATTAGCATGACAACCATTTTCCCAAGGCAGGATGTCGGTATACACGGTGTCTACGGAATATCACTCCTCCTCTCTCTCGCTGCCTCCGCTACAGCTTAAAACACAGCCTGACTTGCCTGATGATGATGCCCCTGAGAGCATGATGCGACACCTTGCAACCTAGTCTTGGACCCAGAACCTCACTGCCTAATGAAAGACCGATAGAAATTGTGATAACTGGCTGGGCACCTTGTGGATTGACGGTAGATATAAAGGCATCAGTGTCTGATCTGTGTCGTCTCCTCACTCCGTCGTTGGCGGACATGTGTTTGACACAGAGTGTCACTAACGATAGTTTCCTGAACCTAAGATCACCACAAATGCTCATGCTGACAAGGGACTTGTCGTCACTGAGCTCATTTTGGTTGGCTTCTTCATAAACTGGACAAGGCATGGTCGCAGTGCTCTTTCACACCTGAACTCACACACTCAACGGTGGTTCAACACCACACGAGTGGTTAACGTACCTGCTTGTCAGGGCCTTGTGTTTCACTTGTTAATGCGTTGTTATGGGCAGGGCACGGCTGCTGTCCAAATTAGCTGGGCATGTGGAGGGTGGAATTCCAAGCGTGTTGACACGTCAACAAGGAGACGGTTGGACGGGGGTGGCACGAGAGCCTGACGCTGCAACGCGCAGCCAGGCGGGACGAAAGCCGGTCCGCGAAGACGAAGTGCGGAACTACAGACTCGAGCCTTCTTCAGAGGCAGTCCAGAAACCCGGTAAGCTCTTTAGAAATTTATGGACGACATAAGGTTCCATGATCTCATGTGCCTAGGCAAGGGATGTGATCCAGCACCCTTCGATCTTAAGGTCGCGAGACAGTGATTTACGCCGTTATCGCATCACCTCCTTGCATTGACACACAAGGTTCTTGTACCTGCCTCTGCGACGCTTGAGTCTCTGTTGCTTAGAGACCGTCCCACAGCTTCATGACCTGGGTGTGGGGACGGTCTTCTCAAAGGCAGAATTAATTTCAACTCGGCCTGGCTGCCTCTGGCACGTGATGCCTCTAAAAAAGGACCTTGGAGGCGAAATGAAGCTCCCTGCACACCAAATCCCATGCTACGGTTTTGAAAGTGAGCCGTGCGCCGAAGGCTGAGAAGCTTCGTCACCCCAGAGACATCCCAAAGCTCCACGTGAGCTGTCACTGTGACGTTAGCGGCCTTGCCGTGTTACTAGTCCATGTGGTCACGGTGGGTGAGATGCGAACTTTTACCAGACAAAGATGCAGAAGTACAATACGGTGCTCTGTCTCCTATTTCGGATGACCACGCATGGCCAGACGCCAGGGCCACAACGAAGAAGACAATACTGGGCTTTTCTTGGCAAAGAAATGCTCCTGCTACTGGAAATCTAATAGGTATTGGGGGCAGGCGAGGGCACATAAGAAGTGGCGCGAAACTTCCCATCATGTGAGTTACAACCACGACGGAAAGGCAACATTTAAATGGCCAAAAGCCTGGCAATGCAACATTCAGGCTTATGGCTTTGTCACGATGGTTTGGGTTTAAAGTGTTTCTTCCTGATCCCTCAAAACTGAAGACAGAAGGCTGGCTGCTTGACTGGCTCGCTTACGGCGTGCAGGTGTCAAATGGCGGAAGGAGAAGGGGTAGGATGGGTCTGTGGTGTGCTGGTGAGTACTCGGGCGGGGGGGGGGGGGGGGGGGGGGGGGGGGTGGGGGGGGGGGGGGGGGGGGGGGGGGGGGTTGTTGGTTTTTGGGGGGAGGGGGGGGGGGGGGGGGGAGGGGGGGGGGGGGCGGGGGAGTGGTTGGTGGGTGGGGGTAACACAAAACTAATAGGGACGTGGAGGCTGTAGAGGAGGCGCTGATCCCTGATCTTGACTATGAGTGAATTTGGGCAAGCTTGAGGAACGTTTGTGGGGCGGAGGAGGAGATGGGGAGAAAGAGGGTTCTGCATGTGACAGATTCCGGTTGCAGACCGGGTCGGTCTGACCATTTATTTGGCCCATAGTGTCTTCCCTCCATTCAAAATCATGCTTCGCTGCATAGTGACTAGAACAAATGTTGGGGTGGTTAATCACTTAAGGTTCTTGCTTCTATTATGCGTCTTTCGGACATAAGGCGGCATAATGACATCGCTCGGTGAATCAGTGGCTTGCATCATAAGAAGGCCCAGGCTTGAGAGGTCTGGACCTTTTTTACGGCGATGATAAGCGAGGAAGAGGAGGTTTGCGAGGATCAGTGGCCTGGCGCGGAATCATATCACAGTGACGTTCTGCGGACCGCCCTCTCCTTTTTTGTGGCGGGACCCGTATTGACAATACCCCATAGTCTTCCTCCTCGTACCAATGATGAAGCGCTGCAACGCAATTCCTGCGGAAAGACAGGATATGGAATCCAGGATAATGTCGTCATCATCCATCGCTCTTCAACAACAGTGTGGACTTGGATCGTACCTGACTATCTGCATCCAGAAGCTGCGGGCTACAAGCAAGGAGGAACTGGGAAGGCGGTGACCGAACAAATCGACTCGAGGTTTTTTGCGATTCTGACCGGCTTCTTTCAACCTCCCTATGATGGGCATCAGTAAAACTGGGGGTCAGTGCAGACTAACATACATCCTACTTGATCTTTTAAAATGCCTCTGACACCACAACCGCATTTTGTCATCAAAAAAAAAACAAAAAAAAAAAAAACTAATATAAAAAAAAAAAAAATAAAAAACCACCCCCAAAAAAAAAAAAAAAAGAGGTCTTCAACAATGGATCTATCGGCACAGTGGTGGGTACTCGAGTGACATTTGGGCTGTTCATGTTGGGCGCGATGTTGAATGATGATGATGACGACATTTGTGCCCGGTGGACTAGGGAGGACGAGGAGGTAAGGCTGTAGATGCAGGTTGCAATTATAACCCACTGAAGGATCAGATTGGCGACAATGTTCGTTACTTAGAATTCACAGGGAACTTGTCCAGCGATGACAGGGCTGACGGTCTCGCAAATGTCGTTCCACTGGCATGCGTGTTGTCGCCAGCAACTGGAAGGAGCTCACTTCTATCATTACATCTACCTTCATGCGCATACCCCCTCCTCTTTGCTGCTTACCACCATGCATTTCGGCCATGGTTCAGAAATAAAAAAATTTGAGAAGGGATGGAATAGTTTTGGAAGTCTCTTATTTAAAAGACGGAAATATCAGAGTTATTCTCAAATTCTTTCTAATCAGAAACAAAATTGATGATTAAATTAACTCTCAGGTGTATCAAGCAAATATGGGACTGGGCAATAAGTCCAAAATACAACGTCCTCTGTTATGTTTTGGTATAATAATCGGTATTTTTGACACCTTTCATATCCTGTGGTGAAATATAGATTTCGATGTTTTTTATAGATTTACGTAGTTGGCTGCGTCAATGAACAACTGACTGGTGCGCAAAGTCAAAAAACACTCGTAAATGTTAGTGTGGTATATTAAAACGATATTTTTTGAACCTTTCAAGTCACCTGTGGTGAAATATTCAATTGCTGTTTTTAGATTTACGTTGATGCTGCGTCTATGACAATGCTGGGTGCGCAAATGTCAAAAAAACACGGTAACTGTTATTTTCTGGTATAATATAACGAATATTTTTTGCACCTTTCAATTTCAACCTGTGGTGAATATTGACATTTGCTGTTTTATTGATTTACAGTAGAGATGCTGCGTCAATGAACAATGCTGGTGTGCAAAGTCAAAAAACACGTAATCTGTTATGTTTTGATATAATATACGTGTTTTTTGACCTTTCAATTCACCTGTGGTGAATTTAGAATGCTGTTTTAAGATTTACGTAGATGGCGCTGCGTAATGGAAACAATGCTGGTGTGCAAAAGTACAAAAACACGTAAAAATGTTTATGTTTTGATATAATAAACGGTATTTTCGCACCTTTCAATTTCACCTGTGGTGAATATAGAATTGATGTTTTAAGATTAGTAGATGCTGCAGTCAATGAACAATGCTGGGTGTGCAAAAGTCAAAAAACACGTAAATGTTATGTTTTGTAATAATAAACGATATTTTGCACCTTTCCATTACACAATGGGTGAATTATAGAAATTGCTTTTTTAAAGATTTACGTAGACTGCATGCGTCATGTGACACAATGCTGTGTGCGCAAAGTCAAATAACTCGTAATGTTATGTTTTGGTAAAAATTATCGATATTTTTTGCAACTTTCAATTCCACCTGTGGCGAATTATAGAATTGCTGTTTTAGATTTAGTAGATGCCTGCGTCAATGAAACAATGGGGGTGTGCAAAAGTCATAAAAACAAGTAACTGTATGTTTTGATATTATAAAATAAACGTTTTTTTTTGCACCTTTCAATCACCTGTGGTGAATATAGAAGAACAACTGCTGTTTTAAGATTTGTGGATGCTGCGTCAATGAACATTGCCTGGGTGTGCAAAAGTAAAAAAACGTATTGTTATGTTTTCTTGGTATAACAAACGATATTTTTTGCACCTTTCAATTCACGGTGGTTGAATATAGTATTGCTGTTTTAGTATTACGTTGAAGCTGCGTCAATGAACAATTCTGGGTGTGACAAAAGACAAAAACACGTAAACTGTTATGTGGTGGTATAATAAAACGCATATTTTTGATACTTTCAATTCACTGTGGGTGATATTGAATTGCTTTTTTAGATTTACGTAGATGCTCTGCGTCAATGAACATGCTGGGTGCGCAAAAGTTCAAAAAACACGTAACTGTTATGTTTTGGTAAAATTAAACGATGTTTTTGCAAAAAACTCCTTTTTTTTTAAAATTCACAGTGGTGAATATAGAATTGACTGTTTTTAGATTTACGTAGATGCAGTGCGTCATTGAACAATGCTGGGTGATTCAAAAGTCAAAAAACTCAGTATATGTTATGTTCTCTGGTATAATAAACGATATTTTCTGTAACTTCATTTCACTGTGGTAGATATAGAATTGCTGTTTTTAAGATTTACGTAGATGCTGCGTCAATGATACAATGCATGGGTGTGCAAAAGTCAAAAAAGCGTAAATGGTTATGTTTGATATACAATACACGGTATTTTTTGCACTTTCAATTCACCTGTGGTGAAACTATAGAATTGCTTGTTTAACGATTTACGTAGTTCGTCTGAGTCAATTGAACATTGCTGGGTGTGCATAAAGTCAAAAAAAAAGTAATGTTATGTTTTGGTATAATAAACGTAAGATTTTTGCAACGTTCATTTCACCTGTGGTGATTAGAATTGCTGTTTTAAGATTTACGTAGATGCTGCGTCAATGAACAATGCTGGTGTGCATAAAGTCAAATAAACATGTAATTGTTAGTTTTGATATATTAAACGGTATTTTTTGCACCTTTCATTTCACCTGTGGTGAACTTTAGAATTGTGTTTTAAGATTTACGTAGATGCTGCGTCAATGATCAAATGCTGGGTGCGCGCAAAAGTAAAAAACATGTAAATGTTATGTTTGGTATGATAAACAGGTATTTGTTGCACCTTTCAAGTTCACCTGTTGCTGATTATAGAATTGCATTGTTTTATGATGTATGTAGCATGCTGGTAATGAACTTAATGCCTGGTAGTGGCAAAAGTTAAAAAAACACGTAAACTGTTATGTTTTGATATATTAAAACGAGTATTTTTGCACTTATCAAGTTCACTGTGGTGAATATAGAATTGTGTTTTAAGATTTACGTAGAGCTGCGTCAATGGAACAATGCTGGGTGTGCAAAAAGTCAAAAAAATCACGTAACTGTGATGTTTCGTACGATACACTGTAATTTTTGGAACAAAACAACTCGTGCTGACTAAAAGATTGTGGTTGTAAATTAAACTGCAAGGTGGACTTATATCTACACAGTTCAACTGGTGTAATGAGGTAAAATTGAGAAATGAATCACCTATTTGAATGTATAACTGATAATAAAAGTGGAGTTTTGCTGCTATACTAAAAGAGACCTGCCGTTAACTAGAAATGCTGTGTATGCCAATATCAAGTTCAGGTGCACAAATTTCTCAGGATAATATTTCAATTAGCAAAATGTTTATTAATAAAGATATTCCACTACAATGTTACACTAAGTCTTGGTGAACTTTATCCCAGTGTTCATTTATAGATAAGTTGTCTTTGTTCGCCGCGGGCACCCCCCCCCCGTCCCACCGCCGTAGAATTTACAGCGGTAGATGCTGCTTTAAAATTCTACTAGTTTTTACTTAAAAGTTTCAATCTCATCAATCAAACTAAACTTGGAAGGTTAATGCTAATTGTAGAGGTTTCCTCTGTGCAACTCAGAAACTAGTATATTTTCGCTGAGCTGTTTGGCCACAGGCAGAGCGCAGGTCACTATCACTATGAGACGCTGTGAGACAGCTGAGGGCTGAACAGGAAACGTGTTCTATGTAAAACGAGGTCTATGTGGTTTTCAGCCAATCGCAAACCATCACACATTCCCAGTCATGAACGTCCGGAACACACATTCACATTGCTATATTCTGTAATATGATTTGACTGGCCGCCAAAAATTTCAGGAGCGACGAAAAAGGCGCGATCTTATAGATGGTGCGACAGATTTTAATCTTAAATATCGTATGATTGAAATTTCGATCACCTCATAAAACCTTGCCGTATTCAACTTTGTCAATAAAGATATGCTCAAACATAGTCACAGCACGATATTAGCACCGGGCGCGGAGCTGGGAGCTCATACCTGCTCTCATCTGTTACTGATAGGGAAGTGCTGCCGGGCTGACTTATGATATCTCTTACTAAAGAACTTTTTTTATATACAGCGAATTTTGGGGGGTGTCACTGCTCTCTGTTGAGCACACATCAGAGAACTGCTTTCTCTTACGTTTAAATTAGTGTTTTTGTGGGGTTTTGGATATGAAGCTTCCAGTGTGAATGTCCAGTGAGCTGCATATAAATTTTAATGCTTTTTCACCGCACATTTAATATCCACAGGGTGATATCAAGCTGTCCTGTTGTATTCATTAAAGAAACAGCGTTCTTTAATAATCAAATACCTCTTTCATTTTCTGGTTGCTTCATTTCTTTTGCTCAATTTACATCACAGGGGTTAATGATGCATTGTTTGCACATGTGGTTCACTAAAGAAACGTTCTTTTTCTACCACCAGCCAATAAATCGACATTTACTGTAGCCATAATTCATTAACCGAAAGGTTAATATACATGTTTTTCATGTTGTTGCTTGTACCGTTTAAATAAACGCCTCATTTTAAAAACAGCTACTAAGATGTTAATTTTATGGTTGTCTGTTCTTTTGCGCAATTTACTTCCAGGGGCTTAATTTAAGCGTTGTTATGCCGTTGTGGTCACTAAAGAAACGTACTTTGTTCTACCGCACAAAAAAATACATTTTTCATGTAGCATAATCATATACACAGAAGGGTTAATTAAGCCTGTATTGTGTTTTTTATTCAGTAAAAATAACAGTGTTTTTAAATATGGCATTATACAAGTACATTTTTCTTAGCCATTTGTTGAAGCGCAATTTATATTCCAAGGGTTACCCAAACTTGTTACTGGTTGCATTGGGAGTCAAATACAGGGTGTGTATTTCTCATAGCGATTCTTCATCAAAACAGTGTCTGTACATTTTAGAACAAACATATTTCAGACTGCAGAGGTGGCAGGCTCTTCACCTGCGAGGTGGCAGAGGCTAAACATTTGAGCAGGCCAGGTACACAGCACGCAAGGGACGATCGCTGCATGGGTCACTCGTGAGGCCACAAACTGCCGCTGTCATCTTGCGGGGCATAGGTATGTTGAACCAGCAACCCAAGGGTTCTTGATTGGTGGACTAGGTCATCCACTCCTCCCAGATGACATCTGACAACCCCAGCAATGAACGGTGGGATCTTCAGACACTACACCTTAGTTCGGCATGGCCCGGGGACCAGGCGTACAGCGACCCTCACCTGTCCTCATCCAACCTCTGTCCCTTCGGTTCCCTCAGCCAGAGAATCTACCTATGTGGTCTGGGCTCAGCGGCCATATATAGCGAGGATTTGAAAACAATTTGAGGCGGGCGTAAGCAGCTACTTGGCAGCAAGAACTGGGGGCCAATATCCTGCTTCTTGCATTAAGCGGCAAAGTATAGATGTGGAGAGTTGCATGGGAAGTCTTGTTGTGAGGGTACCCCCCCCCCCCCCCCCCCCCCCCCCCCCCTGCCCCCCCCCCCCCCTCCCCCGAATGCAAACCCCCCCCCCCCCCCCCCCCCGGGGTCAGCCTCTGATACCATAGATGGTGATGAGGACTGCAGTGACGTTGAAACACATGTCGACATGATGATGTAGCGACCTCACCCCCCCGATGTACTTGGAAGAACGGGTGAAGCAAGCGGTTTTATAAATCGTACGGAGAAAGAGGAGTCAGCTTGCGCGTCAAGGCAGCGGTGCAGCCAGCAAAGTGGGGTATGTCTTGCCAGTGAAGAGTCTGCAGGGGAGCTATGCAGTTTGAGCGTAGGGTGGACAAAGCGCGCACGGGGTAGAATAACCCGCTTTGCGGGTCCAAACAAAGTATGTGGGCACAGGGGATCCGCGAGGCAACGTGGCAGTAGTTTACTCACAAGTGACTGAGGTTGGCAGTTAAATTCAGTACTCAGGCGGTGTGGCAGTTCTTTGCTAAGAAAACGGAGGAGCGAATATGGGTATATGTAGAATCTGTGGGCAGAAAAGTGGATGCGTGGCCAGGGAGCTACTGTTGGGCAACATGGCCCTGAGAACAAAATGCCAGGTACCATCGGTGGCCTGGCGAGGAAACGTGGCTCAGATGTGGTGGCTCCCATCATGCACACCGCAGCAAACAGCGGCAGCAGGTCCCCAGTGGCAAGCATGCATCTGCGGCCAGTCGAAGCCTCCACTCACTTACAGCAAGGGAGCTGTTTCTCTTTGCCATCATCTCCTCGGTTCAGATTGCTCATGCTCTCGCTACTCTGGCTGCTGCAGTCAGTCCAGCGAGGCGATTGCAAAGAGACAACAGTATGCAATCCAACCTATCCTATTGTGCAGAAGCTGACCATGTGCTCATGTCCAGTTGTTGCGTACTGCAGTCCATCCTTCCAATTTTGGACTACCCCTTGGCACCGTTCAGAGAACTATGGCTTTGTGCCAAGCGGATGGAGAGTTCAAGCCGCAATTTCTTTTCCAAAAGAGCAGTACAGCATCTCTCATAAATATGTAGAACAGAAGGAGGGCCAGATCCTTGAGACTTAAGTACGGTTTGTTCCTAAGGTGCACGGCAGCGCGGAACGTCTGGAGCTGTATACTACTGTCAGGGCCTGTACATGTCCTTTACGGCACACTGGGCTGATGTGTATTACCTCGCCCAGGCACATCAACAAACTTGACAGGAGTCGACGCTTATCTCCTTCCACGTTGTAACAAAAAACTGCGGCTCCTGAGCCAATGTCGCCTCTCCTCCACAACCACCATCCATCTCAGCCTCCACAAAGATATGCTCCATATACCACATGTGTAGGGCCACAGCGGTGTCACGCAGTTCTACAACCTGGTTGCCTCGGCGTAACAAAGTCACACAGGGAGGAACTGCTCAGCGATCATGCAGCTAGAAATTGTATGTGTGCCTTCTCTGACCGCAACTGACACTCAATCGGAAACCATGGTGACGGACAAATGGGAGTATCCTATGGTAGGCGCGCTGCCGCGAGGAGGGATGGTTCATGTGCCCTTGCATGGCGGCATGTGTTCATTTGGATTGTGACAAAGGTTCTGAAGTCTTCCACTCGATTAGAAGATTGTGCAACTGGGCAGGAAATGGTGCACTTCATCATTCCTACAAAGCAGGAACCCCTCTCAAATTGCAAAACAATTCTGATATGCGATGTTATACCAGTTGGAATTAGCCTGCCATGTTGGAAAGGGTGGGGGGGAGGGCTCTTTTTTAGTTTTGTGTGGGGGATGTGGGTGTGTTTACTACCGACTGTTTGAACAGAGAAAGGCTTAAAGATTTTTTGTATGATCAAGGCGGACAGGGTGTATTCCCTGTTGTAACTTTGATAGTCAGCTCAGTGGCAGCTCAATACATCGACACCTGCCGTTTGTTGAGACATTCGAGGAGGCAGAAGTTACTTGTCAGTCGCACAGAGATACGGATGTAATAACGTCATTCACTGCACTTTCATGTACTGCAAACAGCGGGCATGAATAAATCTGTATGGCGAAGGGGTAATGGAGATGTGGGCGGACCAATTCGCGGCCATATGTGTCGTTGGACTGAAATGGAGGACAGGAGGAGGACATTGGAGAGAAGCATTGTCTAGGTGAAATATAAAAAAATTGTCTTAGTGGATTTATCATACCAGGTGACAAGATCGGGAGGGAAGCAGGAGGCAGCTGCAGAGGTAGATGGAGATGAGGAAGACGAGCAGATGACTCGCAAGCACCGTGGCTGTATTACAGTGGAGATAGGTCGCAGGGTGACCCCTCTCGGAGTCACTTGTTCTGATGGCCGCCGCAGCTGATTTGCTCTGTTGTGCCAGTCCACGAAATAGTCAAGCTATCGGAAGAGGGTTGACTGCTGGATTACTCACCCTATAGGACCCTCGATTACCGGTCCAAAATGGGAGCCTTATTTTTCAAGCTATTGAGAGGGAGGACAAATTCACTAAATTAGTATAGGGAAAATCCTAACGTAGTCTGGGTGGCGCTGCCTATGTGCGGACATCTGTCCCTCTCTGTAGGTATACACACGGGGGGGGATTTCAGCGCTCTCGTAATATGCCGTGTGTGCTGCTGCGGGGAACGCGTGGGTTGGAGGGGGTAGGAGCAGTACCAGCTCCATCAGCAGCAACCTAGTCTGGCAGTCACTGATGAGTCAGCTTCCTTCATCCCCGCATAGTGAGGAGGGCAGTCGCTAGCAGCATGCAGCTGCAGGACTCTGGGAGCAGACGCATGTATACCAACAGGGGGTGGCCTACTTGGACAGAACTCTGATCCACCTCCAGTTAGAAGATTCGCTGGACTTTCTGGGGCAGCCATACTGGATGTGTGGCACGCAACTTGCCAGAGTTTGCAGTGGAGAAGTAGTCATCCTTCCCGCCAGTAGTGTGGCATACAGAGGGCGTGATCAGTGGACGGGGGCAACCGTTACCCCAACGAGAACCATTATGTCCCAGGGAAATGTGGAAAGATGACCTTTGTCCAAGAATGATAAACTAGGAATGGATCGGCAGGATTTCTACCAAATGCCTTAGCGTCAGACTAACATCAGCCATGATGCCTCGAACTAAAATGTGAGAAATAAGTCTGGGTTCAAAACTACCACCTCAGCACTTATTATGATTGCCGCAACCGCCCTGATGCCACTCATCTGCATCGCCAAGTTTTTCATTTGCCCCCAACCATCTTTACCAGGGTCCGGTATTGCACCACTCACACCTCTGTATTGTGGCAATCTATGGACCTCATGATGCTGATGCTAGCTGTGGCCCTAACTGTGTCAATTGTGCACTCGTAGGCTCTTTATTTTGCCACCTCAGAAAGTCAGTGTGCCACTGTCTGATATCAGCTGCTGCTGTGGTGCTGACATGACCTCACACTATGTCATTGTGCCACTCTGTGGCTACTACTGTCTTGCCACCTACAGACATGTCATTGTGCCAATGTCTGACCTCCTTCTGATGCTAGGGCTGTTGCCGTGCCTCACACTTTGTCATTGTGCCACTCTCTGACTCATGGTGCTGCTGCGTGACCTCACTCACTGTATTGCTGCCACTCTGTTGGCTATCTGTTTCTTGCCACCTCCAGAATGTAATGTGCACATGTTGACCTCATGTGACTGCTGTGGCCTGTGGCTCGTGGCCTCCACACTCTGTCATTGTGCCACTCTTGACATCAGTGCTGCTTCGCCGTGACATCAGCTCTCTCTGTCATTGTGCCACTTGTGGCCTCCTACTGTTTTCAACCTCCAGAAAGTCATTGTGCACTGTCTGACCTATGCTGCTGCTGTGGATGCAGAGACGTGATCCTCCACACTCTGCCATTGGGCCACTCTTTGGGCTACTTACTGTTTTGCCACCATACATAATGTCATTGTGCACCAGAATGCCTATCCTACAATTGCTGCTGCTGTGGCTGCATGCCGTGCCCTCACACAGGTGTAATTGTGACATCCTCTTGTGGCCTACTAGTTTTTGCCACCTCAATGAATGTCATTGTGCCATCTCTGACCTATGGTGCTGCTGTCGGGCCCCCACTCTCTGTCATTGTGCCATCGGGCCTACTACGTTTTTGCCCCCAAATGCATTGTGCCACTGTCTGCCCTCATGCTGCTTGTGGGGCTGCTGCCATGACCCCCCACCGCATTGTGCCCTCTTTGGCCTACTACTGTTTTGCCACCTACAAAATGTCTGGCCACTGCCTGACCTCATGCTCGCTGTGGCTGTTGCCGTGACCCCCACACTGGGGTCTTTTGCCTCTCCTGACCTCTTGCTGCTGCTGCCGCCTTTACTCTTGTTTTGTCCCCCCTTTGTGGCCTACTATGTTTTGCCCCCTCCAAAATGTCGTTGTGCCACTGCCTAACCTCATGCTGGCCGTGGCGCTCCCGTGCCCCCAATGTGTCATTGTCCACTCTGTGGCCTCTCCTGTTTTTCCCACCTCCAGAATGTCTTGTGCCTCTCGACCTCAGTGCGTGCCGTCCCTAAATCTTTTTTGTCCCCATCTGTGGCCTACTCCTTTTTTTGCCACCCCAAATGTTTTTGTCCCATTTTGACCTCATGCTGCTTGGCTCTGCCGCCCCTTTTCCCACTCTTTTACTGATGTTCCCAAACTGAGCTTCACTTGTTTTTTCCATTTTTTCCTGGCATATTTATCACAAATTTTTCCCGTGAGTTTTTTGGGCGTTTTGCCCTTTAAGTCCCCAGGAAATTTTATAGTGAAGCGATTTAGAGGCCGGCAGCTTTTGCCTTTCAAACTAAAACACAAATTGTTGAAGCCCAAACCAAACCCCCCCCTTACATTTTTAAAGCAGGGCCAATTCTACACACCCTGCAGGCTCTGTGCACCCTGGAAATGCTTTTTTAAAAACGCTTTCCCCAACAATTGGGAAACAAACAAATTTTGTCAAAAATTTTCGGCGAAAGTCCCCGAATCGTTTTTTTTAAAAATTCCCCCTCTCTAATTTAAGTTATTACAGCAAGTTTGCCTTGAACATCCAGGTCATTTCCTGTGAATTCTACGCTTCAATCACAAATTTTCTGCAAGGAACAAAAATGTTTTGGGTAACTTTTACAAAACGAAAATAATTGAGGGTAGGTCTGGTTACACGATAGCGTTATTTTGGGATATACCTTTGTTGGAAAGATGCCTGGTTAGCACTTACTTCACAGATTGCTCCGGCTGGCCCCCATTCAGCTTAATTTGCGCCAGGGAATATGCTGGGAAATCAGAGCACTTGGTGAATGCTATGATATTATATTAATTGCAGGGCATACTTCGGGCGCTTTGCAGTGCAATTATGTGCTGAAGTGCGCCACGCAAATACATCATGTGAAATAACCTAAATTGTTATTACAAATGATTTTTAAATTTTTGTTTTGTAAAACCGTCCTTAAAAGTTCCATTGTTTTCAATGGGATTATGTACTACAGGACACAATCTGAAATGTGGCATATATTCTAACTGAAACAATGAGGACAGTGTAGGTAACTTTTGATGCATATCAAACATTTGATGGCATTTATTGTGCATTTTACACACTAAACAGAGGAATAAAAAAATACAGCCTACAGTCAGTTTTTAATACAACTCAACTCTCACATTTACACCCAATATGCTCACACTCAGAAAGCCTGTTCACTCCTGTACAGGGGGGGTCAGGACACAGATGAATCTGCTTGTAGGATAGTCGCTGATAATATCAGCAGCTGCCGCCTGGGGAGAGCCCATCACACTAGCAAAGGTGGGAAACACGCAGGACAGGGGCTGTGAGGAGGTCTTACTACTTCAGAAGCTGTCCATTGCTAATTCTCCTGCATGATGTCATTTGTGCCACTACTGCCTGCCTCCCTGAACTGTTCTATCGATTCCTCCAATAGCAGCAGAAAACACTTGCAGTCATCAGAAGTGGCCATGGCAGTCTAGGCCATAAAGGAAAGTGAATGACTCCAGAGAAGACATCCCTTGTGAGTATATAATAGTATAGATGTATGCAAGTGTCATATAAACCACCAGTCTATATGGTCATTGTAGGACAGTATTATTGAATTTATTGGGCTATGTATATAGTGTTATGGTGTATTATATACAATATTAGTTGCTCTTTTTTCTGCAGGGGCTTATCTCTATGCAGGAATATATTTACTGTCCACCATTTAATATTACATACAGTTTAGTACATGTACAATCGTACAAAAAGTAGAGACTTATAACAATTCACATAAAACACAGGTTGTAATCCAGATTGGAGGAATGTGTTGAGTTTAATTTATAGAAAAAAAATATATATCCAGGCGCTCCCTAGTGTAATATATTAAGACAAGGTGGTATACTGTACAGTAACACACTAACCTTGTCTAGTTGTGTGTCTGAAAAGCACAGCTCTCCATTTGTGTGTTTTAAATCAATTTGATGTTCAGAAGTCAGTAGCTGGTTCATCCGCTCTGATCCCCCTTCACCGATACTTAGTAGAAATATCAAAAGACAAGGACGGAGTGCACTGCCGCACTAGAGTTTGTGATATGCAGATTTTCGTGCTGTGGTCATTTTATGGAAAATATGCACGTAGTTCGTAGTGCCAGAAACCGGAAATGCGTTGTTTTTATTCTGAATGACGGAAAGGTAATCGCTTTTCCGTCTAAACTGGAGAGTATATGCACAGTGCTGCTTATGCAAAGCTGTAAGTGAGTATTTTCCATCCACCAAAAGTACGTGAGGAGTGAGAGCATCCTGTTCCTTGCTTTTGAACTTGCAAAGGAGTTGTGTCCCCTACAGAGTGTCATAAGAATGCATGAATGATGAATACTCTAGTCCATTCCTTGGGCGCTAGACTGTCTATATTTGCTACAGCTCCATGCTGTGTGTTCAACTCTGGGATTTCAGTTGGTAATTAAGAGAAGATTGTTGTCTCAGAAAGCTTCTGTGTAATACTAGCAGATGGATTTATCTGATCCAGATCAACAAAAAGCCCTATACAGTGCTGTGATTATTTTTGAATAAATCATGCTTTTTAATGTCCACAGGAACAGCAGGCTGTGGGCGGGCCTGACCGGTGTGATGATGTCACTCACCTGCTATACATTGAACAAACAGTTGGGGGGAGAGATATTACACAGGTCGAGGTTATGAGGGAACTTGATTTAGCCAGGGAGGTCATTAAATTCACTTGTATATCCTTAAGGGAAAACAGTTGAAACAATGCAATATATTTGGAAAAGTCATTATTTGTGTTCCCTATATTTCGAATGCTATTCCTTGTATACGAGACAAAACTTTATGTATGTAATGTATAGTTGTGGACAAAAGAAATGCATTTCTACAAGGTTTTGAAATGATCTTTTTTTATGAGTTATGTTTACCATAAAAAAAAATGATGGCCCCAATTATTTAAATTTTCCCGAGGGGCTTTCAACACCCTTAATCCAGCTCTGGCCATTTGATGTGCTGCATAAAATGCAATGTCCTAAGAAAATTATGCAAAATGACTTTCATGACTAGGGTAATAATGACTTGCTCCCCCCAACATAATTCACCAGCTCTTCCATCCAACCTATAAATAAAGCACATAGACCATGAATGGATTTTATCACATTGGTAACAGACCAACACATAGTAAAGAACACTAGTTGTAACAGGATGATAGATCGAACTTTGTAACGAATAATAGTCAACCTTACAGTCAAACGCAAAAATTATATAATAGGTGTATGGAATACAAAAACAGTGGGAGTAACCATTACATGGTGGAGCTGCAGGACAACAGGCAGATGATGGCAGGGACATGGGCAAGGGTAACTCTAAATAGGATTTAATGGAAACACATACAATGGAAAAAATAACTGAGCCTAACTAACGCTCCCTCAATCTTTCCCTATACCTAGCCCTATTGTTGTCCCTGACAGTGGAACCTCCTGACCCTGATATCCGTATTAATGTAGAGCGATTGTGTTGGCTATCGAGATCGATCGATAGTCGATAGTGAGCGTCGATTATGAGCGATGACCATTAAAGTCTATGGGAGTGCAAACAACACCTTCATTTATTACACCAGAAACAAGGCTGGAGAAGTGAATATTCATACATCGACACAGTCAAATGTGATACTGTGCTTACATCTTAGGCAACACACTTAGGTTATCAAAAAGTCACAGAACCTTTCAATTCACATGTGTGTGATTGTACGAATTGCTGTTTTAAGATTTACGTTGTTGCTGCGTCAATGAAACTCAATGCTGGGTGTACGCAAAAGTCAAAAAACACGTCTCTGATGGTTTATGTTTTGGTAATACATAAATGATATTTTTTGCACCTTTCAAGCTCACCTGAGGTGGTGAATATGCAATTGTGTGTGTTTTAAATTTACGTTAGAGCTTGCGTCAATGAACAATGCTGAGTGGGGGTGCAAAAGTAAATTGTACTCGTAACTGTGATTGTTTTCGTATGAGTACACGGGTATTTTTGGCAACAAACAAACTGTGTGTATCCAGATTGCTGGATTGTAATTTAACTTGTCAAGGTGGATTATATCAACAGTCACAGGTGTAATGGGTAACTATGACAAGATAGAACATCGTTATCTGAGAAAATGTATAGTGTTAATAAAAAGGAGGAGTCTCTGCAGCTAACAAAGAGACCTGCAATTACTATGGAATGATGTGTATCCAAGTATGAAAGTTAGGCTGCCCAATATTCCAGGAAAATTATCATAGTCAAGTAACTGTTAATATAAAGAATGTATTCCACTACAATGTCTACAATTAAGTCTTGGTGAACTTTATGGCAGGGTTCTTTATAGATAGGCTTAGTGCGGGTGTTCGGTCCCGCCCCCCCCCCCCCGCTCCCACCGCTGTGAATATTTACTAGCGTAGAAGCTGCTTTAAAAAATTTTAGCTAACTTCATGAAAATCTTCGAAAATCTCTTAATCTACTAAATTAGGAGGGATACAGCTAATAGTAGAGGTTTCTTGTGCTGAAATAGACTAATTTCGATGAGCTTGTTTGGCCCACAGCAGAGCGCAGGTCCTATCTATGAGACGCTGCGAGAACTGAGTGAACAGGATCGCTGTTCTATGTAAAACCGAGGTTCATGTGATTTTATCCAGCCAATCGCAAACCAATACACTCCCAGTCATGACGAGCAGCACAGTCACTCTCACCCTGCTTCTATTCTGTAATTGATTTTCTGGCCGCCAAATTTACACGGAAGCGCGAAAAAAGGCGCGATCTTAATAGATGATGCACTGATTTTAACCTTAATTATGATCGATCTGGAAATTTCGATCACATAAAAACTCCTTGCCGATTTCAAACTTTGTCGCTTAAAAATCGCATCAACACTAATCCCTATTAAATTTATCTAAGCTACAAATGACCCTAATACAAAAACGATTCACCAAACAGAACCCATGCATAAAGAACCCTAACAGCTGACACAGTATCTTACAAAAATGCAGAAAAACAAGGTAAACTCAATAACTGAGTAAGCAAACTAAACAGATTACTAGATAAAATTGTTAGAACTGGATCAAACAGAAGAGACCAGATAGATGGAAGTTACTTGGATCACTTGGAACAGAAATGCTAGCATCGATTCGCCTAGCACAAGGCCTCTCATAGGACTGCAAATGTACTCAAAGATGACTATACAGGACTGGGACAGGAAAATATTAAAAGATACTGGTAAATGGACCCAGGCACAACAATGACACACTGCGTAAACAAAGCTCGCTGTGAGAGAAAAGGAGAGTTCTGAAACTAATAAATGCTAATTAGTTCATCAGCACTGATAACTCTCTAAGAAAAAACTTACCTTGGAAACCCTCTTGGTAGTGGCAGATCCTGAGATGCCCAGCTGATTACTTTACAGTTCAGTAGTGTTGATCAAACTGTTCGTGAAAAGTGAAGTTCGAGATGAAACTTTTCTCGAATGTTTAGGACTATCTGAACAGAGCCAAGCTTTTTATTGTTGTTTCTATTAAAAGTTTGGTTCTAAATCGCATTCGACAAGCCATTTCAATAAATTTTTGCACCTTCATGCACTTTTGGCAGCCATCTAATTTGTGCAGAGCACATAGAAGTGTCAAAAATGTTATCCCTGTGGTGTATGGCTCTCATTGGCTGCTAAAATCACATGACCACAGGTTATTTACTGTTATATTTCCGCGTATTGCATTCAGATACACCCATTTCCAGCTCACTTTCCAGCTCTCTACTCTCTGAGTGCAGTATAGACTGCTCTCTGTCTTGCTTGTTGCTTACATGTCAGCACAAATGATTTGTTTATAAGCGATGTTTAGAGAGGAAAATCTGCTATTTAGATTAGTTCGATTAGTTGCGTTTATTTTAAAAGGGAGGGGGGTGGTGGTGCAGCAAGCTTAGGGAATGAAGACTTATGATAGATTTCCTTTTCCACAGACAGATACGTTTTAGGGAGGTTTGGTATGCTAGTGAGCATCTCTCCCACACCCAGAAGCTGTTATCTTAGCAACATTTGGCTGGCCTCTGACATATTACTTTAGAACTCTTCATATAACATCTATACGTGATAATATCATACTCAGTGCCCAGAAAAGTTCAGTTTTTGCAGTATGGGGGTGAAATAAGTTTATGACAACATCTGTCTCCAATTGCTCCCTATACAAAGAGAAATTATTTCTAATAGTGGTTGGTTTGATAAAAATTATGTGGAGAATAGTTAATTTTGGCAGGTTTTGGGGGTGAAAAACCTTTCTTAATATACCATGTGGGTATTGTCTGTGACAGTATATATCAGGAGACTAGAGTTCGATCTTGTATAATCATACTGTGAATTCTAAAAAGAGTGCTATTTTGCAGATTTTAAGTCCCACTATAACACCGCGAGAGAAATAATACCAGTGCGAGATATTCGTGGATCACATTATATAATATATACACTGTCTGTATTTAGCTTTGACGTGGTGAGAGAGACTATGAGGTGGTAAAGGAGCAGGGAAGGGATAGGTAGTGGAGATAGAGGTAGAGGACAAGACCTCCTTCCACTGATTCCGGGACAACGCACAAGCGAGCACTTCGTCAGGTGAGCAGGGAACCGGAGTCTGGCATATGTAATCGCTTGTTCGTTCCTGTGCACGTCTCTGAAATGATCCGTTGCCTCTATCTGTTCTTAGTGGTTATCTAATCTACGTAGGAAACCATGTTCCCAATTGCCATGTTCTTGCTGCCACAAATAATACTGTCACCTAATTTGTTGAACGGAATCTCGTGTTCCCCATATGCCTGTTGTGTGTTTGCTGCAAACCAGTGTAGGCGTTGTGTAATCTAGACAAGCCTGCAGAGGTGTAAGTTCAAGTTCTTGGGCCCTGGTGCAATGAGTGAAATGGGGCCCCCCCATTACCAGGGGTGTCATCATTCATCTATTAACCGCTTGTCAGGGCTCATATAAACAAATCAAAATGGGGCCCCACCCATTTGAATTGTTCACGATTTTTTAACTATTAGTTTGCCCCTTTTTGATTAGGGAAATTACAGCAGTACTTGATCGATACTGCCTATTGGCACCCCTGCAGTTTCCCATGTGTGTCATTTCCAATACGGTGTTTCTTCTTGTGTGTCTTCTGGGGCCCTTCAGGTTGTCAGGGCCCTGTAGTGGCTGCTACCGCTGCAACCCCTCTATAACTTAACCCAATGGCCAGCGAAGCCTCCAATGTTCCGCATTGGGATATTCTTGCTGTATATCACATGTACAAATCTTGCAAGCAGAGGTGTAACTTGAAGTTCTTTGGCACTGGTTCAAAAAGTGAAATGGGGCTCCTGCCAGATATTCATGTGCCATTTCCATAAGGTGTCTTCTTATGTGTCAAAGGGACTTTTGGGCCCCTCAGGGCAGCGAGGGCCCGTATGCAGTGCTACGCTGCACCTCCTATAGGTTCAACCCTGCTTGCAAGCTGTCTTATTCTTTTCAATTTGCATGAAAAGAAATTAAGTATTTCTTAGCCTCTAAATTCGCTTCGTCACTATTAGAGCCAAATTTTCTTCACTCTAAGTTGTTCACTTATCCAGTTTACTGTATGTGAGTGTAAGGAACAGGATGTAGTACGATCCACTAGGGCCACACGTCAAGCAGGTGTGTACGGGGTCTAACAACAGGGTCCGCGGAGTTTAAGTGGAGTCGGTGTTTCACAGAGCGCCGCAAGGTGGGATGGATTGCTGCGGGCGGGATTCATCACAGGTGCGCTTTTCGGAGACTTGCTTGCAGGTGGTAAGCGAGGTGCAGCCAGAATTCGGCAGGCAAACGTAGTAGTCGGTGACAGGCCAGAAGGTCAGGCAGTGCAGCGAAAGGGTTTCGTGGTAGGAGAACGTAAGTTCGAGGGACTGGTACACAGGAAATGCGCCAAACCGGAAGACACAGAAAAGGCTTCACTCGCATAGGTGAGGCACTATGGCATTCGTCAACGTGATTACGGGAGTGTGGAAGCAATATATAGGTCAGAACCAGCCATAGAAAGCAATTACCGGAGAGCGGCGCACAGCGCGCCCTATTGGAGCGGAGGCCACACGCACCGGAGTGGCAAACAGGCGCGGGAAACCGGAGGGGTGGCCGGGTATAGTTGCCTGCGAACCCGAACGATGCGCATCGTTGCAGCCCGCGGACCGACATGCGGGACCGGAACTATCGTGCGGACCGCGGCGCACAATCGCTATGGGCAGACCAAGTGGTGGAACCGAGTGCGTGTAATCCAGCAGCCCCCGTAACTGATAGGCTGCGGCCGCAATTCGTGACACTATGGGTTATGGGTTATTCCCTAAGCTTCTCTCACATGCGTATAGGTAGATTAAAAATTACAGAACATCTTTCAATAGACTTAATGGTGTTTAACAGTTTTGAGTTCGAATAGAAACTTCGAACCGGAACTCACAAAAGTTTGAGGTTCTATCAAACTAGAACTTTTTATGTTCGAAGCAACTCTACTGTACAGTCTTCTTGTGACCTCAGGCCAATGTCACAGGCCAAATCAGCCATTGCACAGTACGCTCAGCGCAGCATTCTCAATTCACTACTTTTAGTCGGAATGATAATTCTCCGTGTTTAGCAGAGACCGATGAGGCCTATGAATAGTTGCAGGGTCACCGGGTGAGCTATGGCACTGGAAAAAGAGGGTTTATAAGGTAAGTTTGTTTCTGCTTTTAATCATCAGCATGATGGATGGGACCAGCACAGTTATTCTAGAGAAGCTTATTACAGAACTTCTCTTAACAACGCTCTTTTCAAAATTGCTACAGTCAATCCGAAAATGTAATAGCAGATTTGCAATAGTAGCAGTTTGACTCACTACTAAGCCAAGGCTGTGCAGCATGGATGGCTTTTTTGCAAAAAAAATATGAGCAGTTGTCATGTAACCAATACTAATGTCAAACACAGAAATGAGGAGAAATAACAAAATTCAGTCGCTGCTATGTCTGCCAATATTAACAGAACATGAATAAAATATGAATTACAATTTACCACATAAACCCTGATAGTCCTCACAACATCCTTCCCTTTCTCGAGTAATTCTTCTTTAAGCTTGACTCTAATCCAGTTTCAGAACTGAACATGTTTCATAAAGCTACTCTTATGAGGAATGAAGTGCCCCCATTCTCCATTTTCCCACTGAAGAGTGAGAGTTGTCCGTCATTAAATCCAAACAAATAGCAAACTAACCACTTTTACATCATAAACGATATAAACTTTGTCAGATTTACATAATTTGAAAACTATTTGATTGTTCTTGCACGTGCAGATATCCTGGAGACAACTTGATTATTGCACCACCATGTCCATCTGTATGAGGGTTTTGGGCAGTGTCCTCAGCAGTCACTCTTTATACATCCAGGCTCTATATCTGGTAAACTATGCACCTAATCTCTTATGGACTCATTTAGACTAGATTGTTTTTAGCTTCTCGCTGTCAGTTTTTTACAGTCTACTTGTTGCCTTTATGGATCTCTTTCCAATCAGCAAAAACAGCCTCATACAGGATTTAACCACTTCAAGTACTACAATAATGAAAACTGATACCTCTTGTAATGGCCCCCATCTTTCTGCCCATTGACCAAGGCAGAGTGGGTATGAGTTGTTCTTTTCCCTAAAGCTGAACTAAAATGTCTGACCCTGCACCCCAACCACCCTTACTTAACTTTTATGACTTTCTCTTGGGCTCAACCCACTACTGATGCCTACTATGTAGTTCACTCCCTCATACCAGTCTGTAGCCCCCCCCACCTCCTTCTAGCCTGAAGTTGTCCTCCTTCGTCCGGTAGTCCAGAAAACAGCTGGCAGGTTGTCAAGGACCCTGTGTGAAATTGCTGAGTGAGGGGATAAATCTTGGAAGAGTTGTGATTCACTAGAACTGAGGACCAATGCCTCTCCTTAGTAAGATGGCCAAGATAATGAGGAGTTGTAAGAACTGGTTACTATGCATGTTGTTTTCATATGACCCATTTAGTAGGAGTAGCTCATTTGATACATGGCCATTGCTCTATAAAACTTTCACATGGATAGGCAATAATGTTATTTGCATTAAACCCCATCAAGATTGTGTTAGTAAATACATTATTGGTAAAAATCTTCTAATAAAGTCCAGGGCACCTATTATTGCAGCTTCTGGCTGATGTTATCAAAAGACAAGCATCAGGATTCAATGCTACGATCTGGCTCTAAACAAACATAAAAAATCGGTCACATGGAGACTTGTTGCTTTATTTGGAAATCCCATCCGTTGGGGAAAAAGTTATTTATGTGGTAGCTGCCAGTAGAGGCCTATTTCTTTTGGGCAACCCCTGCTGCTATCTGCAACTATAAGACTCACTTTTGTAACGGACTTGGTGTCTCGTTGAATTCGACTGGACTCACCGCAGCTCGATGGAGTAAGCCCGCCTGAGGAGAACAGGAATCTAAGTAGCCCACAGGTATTCACTCCCAGAGCCCCGCCGCAAAGCGGGATGGCGTCTTGCACTGCGAGCGTGTAGCCTACCAGGTCGTATACCCGACGTGATTGCTTGCGAGCGGTCACCAAGCCGAGGATGCAGCGAGGTACATAAAAAATAATCCACATGAATGTAGTGTGTGGAGCATGGCAGTATGGTCTCGGGCAGGCCGACAAGAGGTTAGTGGTCGTGGGACAGGACGAAGTCAGGAAGCGGCAGATGGTTGAGGAGTCGAAGAAACGTTGCAAAGTCTGGTACACGGCTAGGTCAACTATTACCATCAGGAACGCTGTCTCAAAGGCACTGGGAACAAAGATCCAGCGGGGAAGTGACGTGGGTCAAGCTTAAATAGAGACAGCAACCCACCGCAATTATCGCCAATTAACCCAGCGCAACTGTTCCCTTTATGTGTTCAGATATAATGAATGAGCGGCGTGACTAGTGTTGGCGCGCATCATGGCGCATTCTGACATGCAGGAACGCGGATCCGAGCGGGAGACGTCAGATCATAGGTGAGGGGCACGGGACGGGATGCGACCAACGGGCGATGAAGTAGGACCCGCAGGGCGGACTACCCGTCTCACCGCTCGGGAACCATGCTCGGGTGGGACACCGAGCGCTATGCGACCGCGGTTCCGTGGCACCGGACCGCGGCGCATACACCGTATACAGTTCCACCGCTTAGCATTTCCCTCTTTTAGGATGCAGAAACCTGAGGAGTGAGGTTCGATTCATGGATGTTGCACTTTCTGGCACTCCCAGGACCTTCTCCTCGGGTCGGAAAGCGCCCCTTCCAATCTTGAGGAAGAAGCGCTTCCACTCTGAACCTGTTCCTTTCATCTCCAAGCGGATGTCCTTTACCTCAAAGATGTCAGAGGACTTGGCTACTGGGGAAGGTGTTACATTCCTCTGTGAGAAAAACGGTCTCGAGGACCCAAGCGGCAGTTATCGGAGGGAGGGACTCATGGAAATGCGTTTTGGATCGGAGAGATGCGACGCCAAGTGAGAGCTTGTACATGTCACGGGATTTCTAAACGCGAGCCGAAGAACCTTGAATAGGGTTGAGGAAACGGGGGGCCACAATTTGAAAGACATCACGGAACCTTTTCAGGCGCACGTGACCTCGAGGAGTAGCCAGAACTTTGTGTCACTGGCGGGAAGCGTTTTGGGGCAGGTCTTCTCCTTACTTGTGTCATCCTGTGTCTTTCCATTACGGAGAGAGGCCCGAAAAGTAGGGAACGTAGACGTCTCTGCCAGATGGCCTTGATATCCGAACTTGGCGTTGACAGCGGGCACATTCCCGAATCAGTATGCAGGGGAGTGGGGGGGGGGTGCGGGTTCCCGGGGACCATAGACTACAAAGAATGTGAGACGCCGGCTGCCTCGAAGACGCGAATGGTTGTAAGAAAATTTGGCCCTCTCGGGAAGCTGCTCGGCCCCAGTTGTACCTGATGTCCAGTACAAAGTGACGCAGGTTTTCCATCCCTGATTCTGTTCACCCGCGACCACACTGCCCTTTGCGGAAGGAGGAGTGTTATGACTGAACAGAAAAGTTCCAGCTTGACTGCAGACGGGAGCATAGTGCATCGCCAATGTAAACGGGAAACAATTGAACACTCCTGCGTCGGAAGACAATGTGTGAAGGTAAACCCATGAAGTCGGGAAAAAACATGTCGAAGAAATGCTCTAGCGTGTAATTGTGGAGCAGAATGGCTGGCTGGGAGAGGCACGAAGTGGGACTCTTTCGAGAATCACGGTCAGTAACCACCAGAGGTCCGAATTCCCAGAAGGAGGGGAAGGTCAGTATGAAATCATGGCTATGTGCGTCAAGGGACCACCCTTCCTTCACTCCTGTCTCTTCTTTTCTTTTGTCATCTTCTCTCCCTTCCTTTTTTATCCTGGCACGGCAGAGGATGCAAGAGACACTGCAGTGCCTGTGACCGTGGGACTTGTTTCCGAGCACTGTTATGTACTAAGCGCGAGCGTGATGTCCTTGAACATCATGTCGCCAGAGTACGGCCACCAGGTAGTGCGTGAGATCAAAGGGCTGTCGGACTTCCAGTGATCCGGAACTGAGGACCAGCCAAGAGAGAGCTATGCCCCATTCCACACTCTTCTTCCTGCGAGACGCGGTCATCGAACAGTATTGCCAGTAGGGACGTTCTGGAGATCTGCAGGAGCGCGTGCAACACAAATGTTCGGGAGAAAGAAGTATTATGACAGGGTTCTCACCGACCACATCGCTGGCACGGGAGAGGGTTCTGCCTTGACGGTTTTCTCAAATGGTCGGAAAATCGTATGCGACGTCGAAACGTGAGGAGTAAAAGAACAGAGAACATCGGGCTTGCGCGAGAATTGTCATGCGCTGGGGCTGTCTGAATGTACCAGTAAATTCTTCAATGGCGGGGGTGGGGTCTG
Organism: Phyllomedusa bahiana; assembly: GCA_025379985.1. Lineage (NCBI taxonomy): Eukaryota > Metazoa > Chordata > Amphibia > Anura > Hylidae > Phyllomedusa > Phyllomedusa bahiana. The sequence goes on along the minus strand of JAODAL010030081.1, from coordinate 17,068 downwards.
TGTGTTTGTCACCCTTTGTGGGTGTGGGTGTTGTGGCGACGATGGGTGGGGTGGCGTGACACCTCTCTCTCAGTGAGTCCCCTCTCAGGGGTGGTGCGTATACGGATGTCCGAATGGGTGACGAGCCCCCTCCAGCAGATGTCGGCCACTCCTCCAGGGCTAACTTGATGGCCAAGGTTACCGGTCCCCAATGCATAGTTCCGCTCCGCCGGCGAAAAGGTCTTAGAGAAGGAACCCACATGTGAGAATATTGCCCTGGGACTTTCTGTGTGAGGACCGACCCTGACCCACAGAAGAAGCATCACAACCTCCAGAAGGAAAACAGGCTTCTCGGGATCAGGCAGGACCAAAGGACAGGTTGACAGTGGAAGAGGCATGTTTCTTTAGATGACAAGAAACGCCTTCTCAGCCTTGGAGGCCACATCTCGTGTTCGCGTATCTCCTAGTAGGGCCACGATAGGAGCCACAGAAAGTGGAGTCAAGGTGCGGGGAATAAATTGCTCCGGTAAATAATTCGCGAAGCCCAGGAAAGCCCGTGGATGGCCCGAAAACCGAGCAGGACGTAGGGCCATTGTGTAGCAACCGCTAGAGAGTTATTAGCTGGGTCCATCTTAAGGCCCTTGGAAGGAGACGAAATATACACGAGAAAGGGTAGGTTGGTCTGATAGAATTAAACATTTCTCCAGCTTGACGCACAGTCGATTGCTGCGCATACGACGTCGCAGAACCTGGCGCACTTCGCGCTTCCTCATCTCGTGTGCGTCTGAAGATCAGGGGAGATGTGAAATATAGTGTGTCGCGCTCATCCAAGTTATACACTATAACGCAGGCAGTACTCAGAGATCCCGGATAGACATCGTTAACAGTATTCTTGAAACACTGCTGGAGCGTTGTCAGAGCCCAAAGGGCATGTGAGATATTCGAAATGTCCATCTCGGGTATTAACTACCGTCTTCCACTCGTTCCCCTTACGGATTCTGATGAGGCTTATAGGAACCTCGCAGATCCACTTCGAAAGAACACTTGGCCACCTTCGCAGCCGGTCGAAAAGTTCTGCGATCCAGCTGGGAGAGGGTAGCGTTTTTTTTACCGGTGATTCTCTTATTGGTCCCCGCGCGCTAGTCTTATACACGGACGGAGTGAAACACCATCTTCTTTAGTACGAAGGAAAAACCGGCTCGGCTGGGGAGGGAGGACTACGAGTTATACATTTCTGCAAGTTCTCCTGTATGTAGTGACATGCCTGAGGTAGGGGGGGGGGGGGTGAGTGTCCTCACCCACCCCGGGGTGGGGGCGGGGTGGGGGGGGTTGGGGGTCTAGGGGGGGGGGGGGGGCAGAGGGGGCGGGGGGGGGAGTGGGGGGGGGGAGGTGGGTGTTTGCGGGGGGGTGCCCTCCCCCCTCCCCCCGGTACGGAAGCGGGTAGACCCTCCCCGGGGCGGGACTGGTTCCTGGAAGGAGAGTCAATGGGGCAAGTCATAAGGCCGATGTGGTGGCAGCGTATCGGCCTCCTTCTCGGAGTAACGCAGCGTAATCCCAAAGCCTGGTAATCAGCAGGTATGCCTGGCAGAGGCTCGGCACGTGGGTGGGAGCTAGTGTGGTAGGCACCGGGCGTGGCTCTCCAAGGCAGAGGTTCTGGTAATCTTGTCCCCAACAGCAGGACCTTTCAACTGTCTTTCTCATTCCAGCGTAGGGAGTCGACGTTGCAGCCCAGGGACTGCCCCAAGAGGATCGGCCGTAGGATGCACGGGACAGAACGCTGGAACCTGATCTTTCTCCTATATGTAGAGCCCCCACCCGGAGAGTCACCTGAGAGGCCAGAGGTTATGTACTGGATTGGGATCAGTAGATGAAACGCTTTCCACCTAACGAAATGAATCAGCACAAAGGTTAGTATCCAGGCGAGGACTACAGGCACGCTGAGTTAACGGTTTACCCGAATAATGAGGAATGGATAAAGTTCCCGGCGACCCCGAGTACAGGAAGGTCTGCAGCTTACGGAACGACGAATCCAGCGTCAGGACATGTGCTTCCTCCACTGGCAACATCACTACATGGTAGTCAGGAAGAATCTGCATATAGGGCCGCCGTCTCCAACGGGCACCTAGGTGAGAGCGTTTCCCACGGACGCTTGTGGACGATGGGTGGCATGCTGTCTGAGGAAGTCGGAGTCTGGGTGGCGCTGTAGAGAAATGGCTTCTTCTGCACGACGGCGGTTCAGATATCGATGCTCTCGTTAAGTTGGCCCGGTCCCTTGCATAGGTTCCCCCTCTGGGGCTTGAGGAGGGTGGAATTGGAGAATGCTGGTAAATCAACAGATTCAGCCAGGAGAATAACGACGAGAGGGCGAGCAGCCTCTTTTCTTGGCGATAGCTTTCCTGCCTCTCAGTGAACCATTATATCGATGCGAGTGGCTCAGGTGTACATTTGAATTAGTTTCTGGTGGACGGGAGGTCTTTTGCTGCCTAAAGCGATGCCTTGTACTCCCGGCTGGACAGACCCTTTTTGAACGGTGGCGCAGAGGGCGGGCAAACCATTCCATGCGGATACGAAGCCAGGGTGCGGATGATTGAACCGGCATAGTCTCCACAGAGGCTCTGCGCCCTGACGAAGGCTAAGCAGGGCGGTATCAGCGAAGAAGCATCGCCGCCGGCTCTGTCGAAAACGGTGCAGAATTCCTGGAAGAAGGTCTGTAGAGTCCGCAGTCACAGGGTCGTTCCTGTCCCAGAGGGGGTTGCCCAGCCAGGGCCTTCCACGTGAACAGTAGTCACACAACAAAAAGAGGCCAACCTTAGGACACCTCTCCCGAGGCGAAATGGTTCCGCATACAGCTCACACGTAGCTTAGGCCACCTCGCCGTAATGCTAACCCCGGCAGATGCTTGGGATCCCCGGCAAAGCTGGCTATGGTAGAGGGGCCGAAGCTTGTGGTCCCAACGGTGGCTCAAAGTGCAAACTGCGATGTAGTCCGGAGCCACAGAACGTAGGCAGAGACTAGCTGATGGGAGCAAGGAGGCTGGACGCATCATGGCGTGAGAGACTGGCGCAAACTGCTGTCCTCGCCTGTTGTGGCATTTCTTGGCGATGCTTAGACTGGGCGAACAACGTAATAATATCCGCGATGCTTGGCAGAGGCTCCTTGGCGGGTTCCATGGCTGGATCTTACTGTAACGGACTTGGTAGTGAATCCGTGGTCCACCGACTAAGACGTTGGAGTATTAAGCCACTGCACAGGGTTCGGAATCTATGTAGCCCCCAGTATTCACCGAGCCCACCGTCAAAGCGGTTGGACTTGCTGCGGCGTGTGGATACAAGGGCGTTTCCCCCGACGTGACTTGATTGCGGCGGCCTGCCCAGACGGGCCAGCTGAGGTACAATAAACGTAATCCAGAATCGTTAGTGGTGAGCAGGAAGTCTTGTTGGGCACAGGCGCTTAGGTTCAGTGGTCGTGGACAGGCAAGGAAGGTCTGGACAGGCGGCAGAGGTTCGGAGTCGTGAAAAGTGCAGGCAAGGTCTGGTACACGGCAACGGCACAACTATACTACTCAGGAACGCTTCCTCAGGCACAGCGGCAATCAAAGATTCCGAGCGGAGAGAAGTACGGGGGTCAAACTTAAATAGAGACACGCCCGGCATTTGACCAATTACAGCGCCTGTCCCTTTAATTCTACATGATCGAGCACACGTGCGCCGCATGTAGGGGGCGCGATGCGCTTTCTGGCAGCATGGGACGCGGAGAACGGAGCGCGGTCAGGTGAGGAGACGGGACGGATGTGACAACGGGGCAGTAGACCACGCTGCGGCACCGTCCCCGCCGGGAAAACTGATCGGGGGACACGGGTGCGGTTACGCGGTCGTGGACCAGGACGGGCGAAACACGTTACATCTGTTTACTGGGCTGCTTGTTTTTGACCTCTTTCTATAGCATCTACACAAGAATGTATATGCAGTTTAAAAGAAATTTTAGGTCTGCCATGTTCAGAGGCCCAACAGGGGTTTCCCTTGTTCCCCTGTGGTCCAGTTCTAACTTGATGTCTAGATATGTTGCTTCAGTGTCTCCACATAATCCTCATAACACCGTCTATTGTGTGAGGTGCACCATTACTTTCTGCAAGTACCTCCACCTAATGATAGTGCCGCACCTATACTTCACAGTTGGCATGGTGTTCTCTGGTTTGCAAGCCTCCCCCTTTTTCTCTATATATAACAATGGTCCATATGGTAAAAATGTTCCATATCTGATTCATCAGACTAGAGGAACTTTCTTCCAGATATAAGGTTTTGTCCAAGTGTCAGTTGCAATCTGATGCCGATTTTTGATGGTTTTTTGGGCCAGTGGTTTCTTCCTTGCTGGCGGCCTTTCAGGTCAGGGTAATACCTATTTCCTCCAGGCTCTTCGCTAGATCATTTACTGATGTGCATTTTATATACCAAAGTTTTTTCATCTCTAGAAGACAGAACTTGATGATTATGTGGGGGGTGGGGGGGTGGGGGTGGTACTTGTGATACTTTAAGTTGTATATTATCATTTTAACAGATGAATGTGGTAACATCAGACATGTGGAAATTGCCCCCCCAAGGATGTACCAGACTTGTGGAGGGCCACAGTACTTTTTCTGATGTTTTTGCTTGTCATCATGAGGAAATCAAAACAAATCAGCCAAAGAGGCAAGTAGACCTTCACTTTTGCTGCAGGTACATGTCCAATAACCTCATATGCTATTATTTATCAGAAGCTTCTAAAACCATAGTATCATTTTCTGAACTTTTCAAAGTTATTTAACAGCACAGTCAACTTGGTGCATTGAAACGTCTGAGCCACAGGGAATAAGATGAAAGACATAAAAGCTGAAATGAATCATTGTCGCTAGTATTAGTCTGACATTTCACATTTCTAGAAATATAATAGTGATCCTACCTGGCCTACGAGAGGGAATGTGGACTAGGATTTGATGTCAGCAATTGGAAAAAACTGAATTTTAATGAATGTGGTTAAGGTGTACATTATATAAACTTATGAGTTCGGCTTTAGCAAGATTTGGTTTAAGAGATACAGCCAACATAATTAAAGGAAGATGCTTTTGTCTGAAAATATGATGCTCCTAAATGTAGCTAGCCAACATAGTGACCCTCTACAGACAACTATAACACCCCAGCAATATATGGACATAAAATGAACATAACCCTAAATAAAGTCTGTGACACTAATATATTCCTTCATGTCCTGATTCTGTTGAACAATCGGGAAGATCTGCCTTTTAATATTCAAGACAATCATTCTTCCTAATGTTATTGATCCTTTGTCTGTTTTTATCTGTACGGTAAACCATGCATATCTCAATTGTATCTCTGTTTGTGCTATTTGTACCTTTTAGGCAGTTTTGTTTTATCGTAACATCCTTCTTACTAAATGACCTTTTACCACCTTCAAATTCTAGGATCCCTTGAGATGTGTTCCCATTGACTAAACCAAGACATCTGGAATTACATTAGCTATTTCTCTGCTCAACCTAATAATAACGTTTCCTCTTCTCTCTGGATTAGATTGTTGAATAAACCATATAGTAGATAAAGGAAGGTCTTTTTTTCCCCTCCAAATTTTTTCAAATGACACCAAGGTCAGTTGGTGTATTATCTTCTCCACTTTATTTTGCCTAATAAAATGCACAAATAATGCCCACTGCAGCTACCTTTCTATAGACTAGATATGATATGTGGGAGTGAGGATGCAGAGACTATTAGAGCCCAATTTGCCCCCTTTCAGCAATAACAGATAAAGCACTGTGTAAAATCACACAGGTTGTACACCTAATGTAATGGGGGAGGGAAGGGTTCTTCTGCTTATCATAAGAGGTGTGGGGGGAGTAGTTAGGACTTTTATTTGATTTTTCAAATGCATTTTGGCTTTATTTTTCCCGGGGCAGCCCGGCAAATCAGGAATTTGGGCCAAAACCCAGGGGGATTTTAAAAAGATAAGTTTTTAAATTACTTAATTTCATTTTTTTAAACCCCAAATCTATTCCTTATTGGGTTTTTCCCTTTGGAAAGCCCCCAATTTTAGCTTTTTTGGGAAAATTTTAAAGAACTTCTTAGATGGGCTTATTGTCTGTTGCTTCTCTTTTACCTATATTCACCCTTGACTCAATTGTTTGACATTCTTATATTTTTGTGATTTTTTTAAAAAGACCCAAAGGGAAAACATTGGGGATACGGTGAGAAAATTGTAACTCGGGTTACAGGGTATTATTGTAATGTGGTTGGGGGTTGTGGACCAAGCAAGCGATGATACCTAAGCCGCCGGGGAAAACGGAGTCTAAGTACCCCCCGGTTTTCACCAGTCCCCGCCCCCAAAGGGGGGATGGACTTGTTTGCGGTGTGAGGTTTCCAGGTCTTTACCCCTGAGTGATGGCTTGCGGGGGGGGGCCGGGGGTACGGAATGTGATCCAGACTTTAGGGGGGGACAGGGGGAAGGGTCGGGGCAGGCGGAGGGTTTTGTGGTCAGAGAAGGCGGGATGGCCCAGGGCAGGCCCGGAAACAGGAAAAGGTCAGGAAAGAAAGGGGAAGGACTGGTAAAGGGGGTAATAAATTACGGACTCCAAACACTCTTTTAAACTCACAAAAAAACACAACAAAAAATGGGGGGAGATTTGCGGGGGGGAATTTTCCCCTTATTTTAGGACCACCCCGGGCCGTCAATAACCCAATTAATGGTGCGTGGCCCTTTAAATCCCGCCCCGCCGTCGCGCCCGCGCCTTAAACGGGTTTTTGAAAAAGGCGGCGGGTCAGAGCTGGAAACAGGAGGGGGGGGAAGGGTTTAATTTACGGGGTTTTCGGGTGGAGGGAAAAAAAGGCTGGGGGAAGCCGTGGCACCGCGTCGAAAACCGGTGGCGGGGAAGGGGGGGGGGGCCCCGCGGCGGCCGCGGCGCCGCGCCGTGAAAATTTATAATAATCTCGGGGGTATGGTGTAATAAAATTCTCTGTTTTTACGTGTATATAATGCAGTAATATCGGGGGTTTACAGTGTGTAAACAAATTTTTTGGGGGGTTAAAGGGGGGTAAGTAGTTATCTCGGGGTTTTTAGTGGGTAATTTTGAAAATCTTGGGGTTTACAGTGAGTAATGTGATATTAGGGGTAGGGGTTTTGTAATGTAGAATCTTGGGGTTACTGTGAAATTTTTGAAAATTTTTCTGTGTATGGTGTTTTTGGATGTAATCTCGGGGGTAAAATGTTTTATGAAATTTTGGGGTCCCAGTGAAACGAAATTCTTTTGGGGTACGTGTGTAATTAATTTGGGGTACAGTGAGTAATGTAGTAATTCTGGGGTACAGTGGGTAATGTAGTTATTCTGGGGTACAATGGGGTAAAGAAACCCTTGGGGTATGGCTTAATGTAATATTAAAGTACAGTGAGAAAAAGGAAATTTTAAAATTTCTCGGGGGGAAGGGGGTTTGAAAACCCTTTAATTTTGGGGGGACAGTGAAATTTTTTAATCTCGGGAAAGTACAGTGAATAATTTTAATTCTTTTTCTTTGGGGTTTTCGTGTTTTAATATAATACTTCTTTTGGGGGAAAACAGTAAAAATTTTATTTTTTTTAAAGCCCCAATTTTTGCAATTCATTTCAAAGGTGCGTTTTTAATGAAATTTTTTTGGGGGCCAAAATGTAAAAATAAAATTTTTATTTCGGGGGTGCAGTGGAGTGTGTCATTTCTGGTGTATGGAATGAAAAAAAAATTTCATTTTTGGGGTTTTAAAAGTAGGTGAAAAAAAGTGCTCACAGAACCCCCAAAATTTTGTAGAAAATTGATCCGAAATTTCCCAAAAGATGAAAAAAAGGGTCTACTTTTTGGCAACCCCTTTAAAAACAGAAATATTACCGTAAAACCCAAGGGTATAACCCGACCCCAAAGGTATAACCCGGGGAAATACTTTTGCAAAAAAAAAGGGGAAAGCTTTTTGGGGACTCGGGGTTTTAAGCCTGGGGGGAAAAAAACGCAAAAACTACTGGTAAATTTTAAAAATAAAAACAGAAAACCAAAAAAAATTGCATAGGCAGTTTAATGTCCCCCATAGGGAGATATAGGCATTTTAAATTTGTCCCCCATAGGCAGTTTAATGTCCCCCACAGGCAGGTTTTTAGACAGTTTAATGTCCCCCTGGGCAGTATGGGGTTTAAGAAATAGGCGGGTTTAAAAGGGCCCCCCATAGGCAGGGTTATGGGAAATGTTTTGGCAGTTTAATGCCCCCCCCCTAGGCTGGTATAGGGCAGTTTATGCCCCCTTAGGGGGGGTATGGGCAGGTATAGGTCCTCATAGGGGGGTTTTATAGGCAGGTTGGCCCCCCCTTGGGGGTTTAAGGCAGGAAATAGGTCCCCCAAAGCAGGAAATTGGGTTTGGGGTTTTGGCCCCTTTGAAAGGTTTAGGCCCTCCTAGGCGGGGTATAGGGGGTTTATAGGCCCCCCTAGCGGGTTTTAGGCGGGCCCTATAGGGGTATGGGTGGTATAGGCCCCCCTAGCAGGTATGGGAGGCTTTTAGGCGGGTTTAGGGGGCAGGTTTAGGCAGGCTTTTGGGGCCCCCCTAGCAGGTTTAGGCAGGCAAAAGGGGCAGGATGGGCAGGCTTAGGGGGGGTATGGGCAGGTATGGAAAGGCTAAGGTTAAATAGCGGGTATGGGGCAGGTGTGGGTATGGGTTTTAAAAAAAAAAACCCCAATTTTCCCTGGCCCCCCGCTGCTCCGAATCCCCCGCCGCTCGCCTCCCTCGCTGTCGGGGCCTCCTGCGGGGTTTCCACTTTTTTTCCCCGGGCCCAAGGCCGAGTGATGTCATCGGCTGCGCACGCAGCGTGATGACACGTGCCTGTCCCGGGAAAACCGGGGACCCCACGAGTTTGCGGCCCCCCCGGAGCCCAAATGGGGGAGCTTTGGAGGAAACGCTCTTGCCCCGCGTGGTTTTTTTCCTTTCCTGCTGCGCCCCGGGGGGAAGTCGAGCGGGGGAAAAGGATACGCGACACCGCACGGGCCACCCCCAGTCCCGGGCGGGGGTTCAGTGTTCCCCGGGCCTTAAGGTTATATGAAACCCCCCGAGGAGCGCATATAGCTGAAGCGCCCCCTGTCGGATTGGGGGCCTTCCCCAGCGCCCGGGTTTTTTTCCGAACGTAAATTGAGAAAACCCAAAATCGCTTTTTTCCAAGAATTTTTTGTGCTAAAAAAACTCGGCTTTTACCCCGAGTATATAGGGGAAAGTTGGGGGCAAGGTAAGCTGAGGTTTCGGGGGAGACCACGCTCCCCCCCCCCCAAAAATCAATTAGATGCATATATGATTTTATTTTTGCATTTTTTTAAGAATTTTAAAAACTCCCTGCACTAATTTGCCCAGCCGGATTGGATGTGCCCCACCTCGACTGCTCCACCTCCAGCATCAAGAAGATTAATACCTACATGTCCATAATGGCGAAAAAAATTTCACGGCATTTGAGAATCCCCCGCCCCCCAACAAAGGGAAGCCACGAAACCCATTGGTTACACAAAGCCGATGTAACCCCCTCACAGCATTTCCCAAATTTTAGCCCTCCTACGGGGTTAGGGGGGCCATTCACTGGGGAGAGGAGGGAAAGAGGGGGGAAGGGGGGGAGGAAGTAAAAGGGGAAAATGTGAGTAAAGGGGAGGGGGGGGATAGGAAGATGGGGGATGGGGGGGGAAAAATTGGCCCCCCCCATTTTTTGGGGCCCAAAAAGTTAGGGCCCCTAAAGCTAAGAAACAACACTTTCTAAAATTGTGTATATTTTTGGGGAAAAAAACTCTTTTAAAAAAATGGACTGAAGCAAAATTGAAAACTGGTTGTAGTCAGATAAATCAAAATGTTACTTTTTTTATGGAAACTTGCAGACTCAAGAGGAGAGTGTCCATCCGGCTTGTTATCAGCACCTTTTTTAAAAACCCTGCCTCTGCGGTATTGGGTTTTTTTAGGGTCCTGACTTAGGCACCCTTACAGATTTTGAAAGCCCATTTTTAAATTGTGAAAAATTTATATAAAAGGTTTTAAAAACAACATGCCCCCACCCGGGAAAGGGGTTCCCCTTTTTAGGAAACCCTTGGATATAAAATAAAAATTTAAGGCTAAAAAGGTTTTTTAAAAATTCATTGCATTTTGTTTTTTTTTACTTTTTAAACAAGCACCCAAATTTTTTTGGGAATTTTGGTTTTAAAGGATTTTTTTGGGCCCATAGAAAAAACTATTCAAAAGCTACCCCCTCTTTTTCCTCAGAGCATTTATATAAAAAAAGATGAGGGCTTTTGGTTTGGGTTTTTTAATGTACGCAAAAAAAGGGGGGGGGGGGGTTTTGGGGGGGGGGGGGGAAACCTGGGAGATTTTATTTAAATTTTTCCCCAGGGGGCGTTGCTAGGGTCCAAAAAACCCGGGGTGGGGCCCCTTAAAGGGGTTTTCCCAGGGAAAGTAAAATTGAGGGGGAAATTTTGAAAATTAAAAAAAAAAAACATTTTCCCCATTAATAAATTTTTAAAAAAAATTTTTGCAATGTTTTTGATTTAGCTGCTTTTTAGTTCCCCTTTGTTTACAGTTAAATTCCAGGGGATACGACCAGGGCTGTGAACCCCCTCAGTCCTGGTGAAAATTGCCCCGGACTTAAACCCCCCCCCCCCCTTAGGTACCTGGGAGTGTTCAAACCCCGGGTTTGCTTCTTTTCCCTCCTGTCTTTTGGGACTGGTTAGTAATTAGTAAAACAGTCCCAAAAAAAAAAAAAGGAAAAAACCTCAATCAGGTCGGGGGCATTGATAAAGAAAAAAAAAATCCACGGGTTAAGTTTTTTTGAAAGGGATTTAAACCAAGGCCCCTTTGGGGTTGAAAAGGCCAAAAACATTACCTTGAGCTACTTTTAGTATCGCTTGCAATTGAATTATTTTAACAGCCCTTTTTTGGGATACATAGGGAAAGGCCTGGTGATGCCCTTTTCCCTGCTGGGTACTTTGATATGCAATTCACAAAAAATCAAATGCCCCTTCTGACCCAACGGCCCAAAGGGAGTGGATGTAGGGGGTTTATGAAATGGGGATCTTTTGGAAAAACCCCCCTTTAAGTTTTTGCTCAGTGGGCTGGGTGCACACACCATTTTTAAAGGGCCACATTGTGAGCTGCGGATGTTTTTTTAAAAAGGAAAAAAAACCCTTTCTTTTCCCCGTCAAAAATTTTCTGTCATTCCCACATGACCCTGTCCATTTTTCCAGCAGTCAGGGCCCAATGGAAACACCCCTTTGAAAAAATTAGCATTTTAAAAAAACCTTCCCCCTTCATAGGGGCCCGCCCTAATCCCTTACAAATAATTCCCCAAAATTTAATCCACCGTTACTGGAGCAAAAAACCAGACGAAAAAAATTGCTACAAATTTAAAACTTAAAAAAACCGGCCCCAAAAAAACTTTTCTTACTTAAGGATTCAAAAAAAAATGGCAGCCCTGCCCCAAAGTGACCACCACATGTGTAAAAGGCTTGAAGACTTATTCCGCCATACAGGGGACCTTATAGGGGTTAGTTTAAGTTTTTATTTTAGGCCCCGCAGAAAATATAAGTATTACACTGGTTACATTTGGGGACTTACAGGAAAAGCCTTTGAGGTTTTTTCTTTCTTTTTTCTTTTAATTGTCCCAGACCCCATGACAATTTTCCCCGGGCCCAAAACTCTTCATAAAAAAATTTAAACAAAACTAACATTTAGTTTTCCTACTGTTTCAGCTCTTCTTTTAAAAATTTCCCCTATCTCTTTTTTAAACCCCCCTTTTTTATTTCCCCCAAAATGGTAAAAATTTACCCCCTTGTGCCCAAACGGCTAATGGGGTTTCCCACTTGTGCACGGGTTTTTTGGGTTTTGTTTTGAAAAATAAAAAAGGGAATTTGTAAAATTTTTCCCTGAGACTTTAGGGGGGGGAAACCCCCAAATGTGGGCATTTCCTAGTTGGGTAGGAAAATTTATAGGCCCCCCAAATAGTTTTGGGTTAATTCTCGTTCTCTATTTAGTAAAAAATTACTTTTGATGTATTATGCAGTTATATAGGCCTTTTGTAGGTAGTTTAAAGGCCTCTTGTAGATAAATTTTTTGCCCACTGTACCCAGGTTATTGCCCCTTTGTAGCCAGTAGTTTGCTTTAACTTTTTTTTTTCCAAATCGATACACCCCACTCCATGCTAAAAAATTTTGTCATTTTCCTTTTCCCTTTGGGCCCCTTTTCCCAGCTGGCCCTCGGGGAGCCATTTTCACACAGAGGACACAAGGGAAACTTTTTCTTAACCGCCTTTTCCCCCTAATTAACCTCTCAAATCCCTCCCCTATCTCTAAACCACAATTGTTCACCTCCTCCATCACCATTCCATTCCCCCTCCTGAAACCAAAATCTATTTACCCCAAAGCGGGAAACCCAAAAAACCTAACCCCTTTGCACTTTTCTAAATCTTTTTGCACCTTTCCTTCCCCTTTTTCCTCATTTGTGATCCAGACGCAGCCCCCCACATTCTAAAACAACAAAATCATTTTCCACTCTTGATGCTGTCGCCCCTCCCCACCAAAAACAGAACCCCCCAAATAAAACGAAAACCCCGGAAACCAAAATCCCCCAAAAAAGCTAAAGGCAAGTTTCCCAGAGTTCCCAAACCGTGGAAGAAAACCCGTCCTCCAAAAAACTTAAACCTCATCCCAAACAATCACTACACCCATTTAAATCCCACTCCCCTCACCCAAACAAGACTTCTTCCGATTTCATATCAACTCTCTCCTGCGTCCACCAGCACCCGGCTCCCATCTTTTCCTCTCAGCAGATGATTTTGCAACTCACTTCCATAATAAATAAATCTCATAGACAAAGCTTCCCCCTGCAGCCCCCTCAGCCTACCCCTATTCCTGCGGTGTCCCCACAGCCCACCTCTGTACCTGCTCACGACTATTCCCCTCTAACTCGCTTCTCATCTGTCACTCCTGACAAGCTCTCCTCTTTCTGCCCAAATCAAACCCTCACCACTGTAGTCTTGCCCCACTGCCAATCTCACCCATCCCTGACCTTAGTGCTTTTTATCATCCCAGCCCTCCCCCACCCTCTTCAATCTATCATTAACCTCTGGCATCTTTCCCTTCCTCATTTAAACATGCGGCCATCACACTCATCCTAAAGAAACCATCTCTTGACCCCTCCTCACTGTCCAACTATCGCCCCATCTCACTGCTTCCATTCGCCTCTAAACTCGTTAGCAACACGTCCATCTTCAACTGTCCTCCCATCTCTCCACCAACTTTCTCATTGACCCACTCCAATCGGGCTTCCATCCCCACCACTCCACTGAAACCGCCCTAAAAAAGTCACTAATGCCCTAGTAACTGCCAAAGGCCTCAGCACTACTCTGTGCTTCTCCCCCTAGACCTTTCCTCTGCCTTTGACACTGTCGGACCATTCACTTTCCTACACATCCTCTCCTTCCTCGGCCTCTCCGGATCTTCCTCTACCTCACTAAATCGGAATTCAGCGTTTCTCCTGTTCTCCACCCCCTCCTCTCGCCTGCTCTTGTTGGTGTCCCCCCAGGGGTCAGTCCTGGGCCCACCTACTTGCTTGAGACAACCAACTTACATCTCCGGCCCAAATGTCGCCTCTCTTCTTTCCCGGATCCCTGACGGGTCTTTCGTCCATTTCCTCCTTCTTCTTCTCCCGTCTCCTAACAACTTAAGTGGAGAAACTGAATTCATTATCTTCCCACCTCCTCCATCTCTCCACCTGATCTCCCCTATCACTGTTAGTGGCTACACTCCTCTCACCAGCACCAAGGTCCGCTGCCTTGGGTAATCTTTGACTACAATATGTCCTTTTAAAAACCCCACATCCAAACATCACCTCTGCCTTTCACACTCCACCTAAAAAATATTTCCCGAATCCGCTCATTTCTTAACTCTGAAAGCACAAAAATGCTCGTCCATGCCCTCGCCCTGGAATCAAGGGCGCTCCAAAATAAATGATAATAATAATAATAATAATAATAGTATGCCCCCTTAGCCAGTAATATGCCCCCTTAGCCGGGGAATTTATCCCCCTAGCCAGGTAATATGCCCCCATAGAGGTAAAAATGCCCCTTTAGCCAGTAATATGCCCTCTTTACCCAAAAGTAATATGCCCCTATAGCCGGGTTTGATATGCCCCAATAGCCAGGTAATATGTCCCCATAGCTGGTAAAATGCCCCCTTTAGCCGGTAAAAATGCCCCAATAAAACAGGTAATAGGGCCCCCATAGCCAGTAATATGCCCCCATTGCCAGATAATATGCCCCCATAGACAGGTAATATGCCCCCTTTAGCCGATAAAATGCCCCCCCTTTAGCTGGTAATATGCACCCATAGACAGGTAATATGCCTCCATAGCCAGATAATATGCCCCCATGGACAGGTCATATGCCCCCATGGACGGTTAATATGCCCCCATAGACAGGTAATATGCCCCATAGCCGGTAATATGCCCCCATAGACAGTAACATTCCCCCATAGCCGGGTAATATGCCCCCATAGACAGGTAATATGCCCCCATAGCCGGTAATATGCCCCTATAGCCGGTAAAATGCCCACATAGCCAGGTAATATGCCCCCATAGCCAGGGAATATGCCCCCATAGCCGGGAATATGCCCCCACAGACAGGTCATCTGCCCTCTGTCCTAAAAAAAATAAAATAAATAAAAGCTCCTGACCTTAGCACGGTCCGCGCGTTCAGATCCAGGAGCTGGTGCATGGTGGAAGCGGCGTCACCACGGCGCTTAACTTCCAATCCCCTCGCCGGCCGCTTAGGAGATCCTAGCGTCCCAGGGGGTGAGGAATCGATGCATCACTCCCCTGCGACGCCGAGTGTATGAGGCTGATTTACAGCACATGCTGCCCTAGCCACTGCGCATGAAACACCCCCCCACCTTAGTAATGTATGTTTCAATCCACCCCCCAAAAAAGCTTCAAATATGACAGTAAAACGACTCCCATTTATTGCTATGTAAAATCAGCGTCATTGTTTTGACGACACTTTTTTACTTCAATATTTTTGCCGCATGCTGTAAGCAGCCAGCAGTCAGGTATATATAGCGCCCCCTAGTAGTAAGGCAAGTGTATATAGAGCCCCCCCCAGCAGTTAGTTAGGTATATATAGTGCCTCCCAGTAGCTAGGTAGATTAAAATGGGGCCCCCTCATTGGTTAGTTAGGTGTATATAGGCCCCCAGCAGTTAGGTAGGTATATATAGAGTACCCCAGCAGTTAGGTATATATAGTGCCTCCCAGCAGTTAGTTAGTTATATATGGGGCCCATACTCACCCCACCTCTCCTCTACTCTCCCCCCGGACACCTCTTAGAATCCAGAGTGGGCGGCGTGACATCATCACACTGCCCCCTCCGGGATGCCAGTTCCGCCGTCTGCTAAGCCTAGAGATAGGCTTAGGGCCTAGTACAGGCAGCGGCGCAATGACATCATTACATCACGCCACTGCCTCCAGTGGCTGAATGGCCGGAGTCAATTGCTAAGCACTTATCAATTAGCTTAACAACTGTTAGTGACTTCACAACGCAGTAAGTTATATGTCCCCCAGTATGTGGATATTTAGTTTATGTCTCCCAGTAGGTAGGTATATCAGTTATAGGTCCCCGAGCAGGTATATATGCCTATATAGGCAGGCTATAGGTCCCCCAGTAGGTATATAGGAAGGTTATAGGTCCCCCAGTAGGTATATAGGAAGGTTATATGTCTCCCAGTGGGTATATAGGCAGGTTATAGGTCCCTCAGCGGGTATATAGTCCCCGTGGTTTTTAGGGTCCCCAGGGGAATATAAGGGAAAAAGGGAGGTTATAGGTCCCCAAGTATGTATATAGGTAGGTTATAAGTTCGGCATCAGGTTCTTCCTTCACAGGTGGTGTGACGTTATTAAACCGGGCCAAGGGGCCTGGTCGCAATTGCAGCTGTTGCGACCACTGTAGCTACTCCACTAGGAACAGTGCAGGTGCGTTTTTGATGCACATTTTGGTGCATAAAATGTGCATTTTACACACCAAAAGGCGCATAAAAAATATAGCCATACACTCATATATTAACATACACATTTATATACAAAAATGCACACACTCACATAGACACACACAAAGTGTAAACTAACCTGTAGACTTCGGAGGAGGGGGGGTCATGCCACATCAGAGCTGCTCCTGGATTGTGCTGATGACAGGGAACAGCACGGACAGTGAGGAACTTCCTGCCTCTGAGCTGTTCGGAGCTCATCTCGAGCCCTGCTGTCAGTGCGCCCCCTCCCCCTGCTTCCTGACCCGACAGACAGCAGGCTCTGCTGCGGTGCTCCTGAACACCAGGACTGTGGAGCAGCTGCACACAGCCTGTCACAAAGCAGCCCACCCCCTCTCCCTCCACAGAAAAGGCATCATTTTAACACACAATTAGGACCTGAACAGCAAGGCAGGGGGACTGAAAAAAAAAAAAAACATTTGCTATTACCGGCCACTGGTGGCGCCTCCTGCTGGCTGCCGCCCTATAAATATGGTCCTGCGTGTATGTACAGCGCTCAGCAAGCACTGATACATACAGGGGAGAAGACAGGACGGTAACGAGAGATCGGCGGGCGCCCTCACCAATGAGCGCTCCAGGCCCATGGCAGCGGCCTGGAGCGGCAGACATTCGGGGCTCGTGCCCCGAATGAATCTGCCTAGCGACGCCCCTGCATGTCCTACTCCATTCCCTGCTGTTATCGGTGGTTGTCAGCTGCAACTAGCATCTGACACCAGACTTCTACAGTATGTTGTGGACTTACAGAGTAAGCCGACTAAATAGGACTTTGCTGGCATTAAAACATACCCATATGTCCTGTGTCAGGTAAAGAGTTGCACAATACATGAAAATCCCTAAAGAAGCATTTATGCTATCTATCATACATGAAAAAACTTTGAGATTCTTAGTTCACATGCTTGTGATCAAAAAATGCTTAAGCCCCCCACAAACTTACAACTGATCTCAGGTCGGGTGGTCTACGCTATCTTTACCTCTCAATAGAGCCCAAAAAAT
>JAODAL010030080.1:0-50553 GCA_025379985.1 Phyllomedusa bahiana | reverse complement strand
CCCGAACGAACTCGACCGATGTTGGGGGATCATTCGCTTAGGGAGGACGAATCTCCTAGCCGCTAGGGCCCTTAACTCGCCGGACAACCCCTTTTTAAAAAGTGGCACATAGGGGGCGTCGTTCCAGTCTTTTGACCCAAGGTCCAAAAACAACTGCGTATTTCCCGCCGGGGGGCCCCCGCGAAGATTCAGTAGAGCGGTTCTGAAAGGGGGTTGCCCCCCGGCTCTTCAAAGACAGCGGAACTCTGAGAGGAAAGCCTGTAGGCCGTCGTCACCGGAAAAATGCCCCGGCCCAAAGGGGGCCCAAGCTAACCCTTTCCCCCGGACAGTAGACGACCAGAAGGCCCCCTTAGATCGTTCAGTGGGGAATTACCAGCCATTAACTCAATGTGCATAGAGCACTGGGTAAAAAACCCCCCGACAGATTGGGAGTCCCCTTAAAAACTTGCGGGTATTGGTAAACGCACCCTAGAAGCCCCGGGGTACGGGCAGAGGCTCGCCACGGGAGGGGAAAAGCGGGCGTTGGTTAGCCAGGAGCTGCTGCAGCTGGGGGACAAGGGTTCACGCTGGGTTGTTGCGCAAGTTTTTTTTGGACTGCTGAGCCCTATCGCCCTGAATCCGGTTCACCGGGCAAAGGTACCTTGGCGGGGTCCGGCCGGATCTTACTGTAACGGATGCTGGTAGGGACCACGGACCCCCCGCAAGGGTGGTTTTAAGCGTACCAGGGGGCGGGAAATTAAGTAGAACCCGGTTTTTACCAAGCCCCCCGCAAAAACGGGATGGACTTGCTGCGGGGGGAACACCAGGGCGCCCCATGGCGTGACTTTTCTTGCGGTGGGCAGCCAAGGGAATGCTGTACAAAATCGTAGACGTAGCGAATCGGGGACAGGCAGGAGGGCAGGACAGGGAAAAGGTTTTGTGGTCGAGAAACAACGTAAAGGTTCGGTACACGGAAGACAGGCTATGAGGCAGAAGACGCTTTCTCTAAAGGCAGTACGGCACTAAAGATCCGGCAAAGGTGACCCGGAAGGAAGGAGGTTAAATAGGGTCACCTGCCAGCCTTTACCAATAATGGGCGTACTGGCCCTTTAAATCCCCGAGAGCCGGCGCGCGCGCGCCTAAGGCACGGGCATGCGCATACCGGCCGGCCAGGAGGACGGGAGGACGCGGGAGCGCATTCAGGTAAGGGGGAAGCCGGGACCCGACCCGTGGGACCGGCAGTTGCCGCCGGGACCCGACGGGCGGCAGCACGAGTGCGCCCGCAGCCCGGGCGAGGGGCTGCGGGACCACTCGTGACAACGTTCCTGCCGTGGATGCCCAAGTACGTGACATCAAGGCACTCTGGCAAGTCACACGACAGGCCCTTCTATGGGCATCCGCTCACACCAAAGTCCAGGCTGACAGGTACCGTAGACCTCCGCCCCTATTTAAGCCGGGTGATAGAGTTTGGTTGTCCGCTAAATATATTCGTTTCAAGGTGCCCAGTTATAAGTTAGGCCCTAAGTATTTGGGCCCTTTTGAACCCGGTGTCCTACAAGCTCTGCTTGCCTTCTACTCTGTGAATCTTTCTCTCCTCAAACCGGTGGTGCTGAACCGCTTCTCACGTGGATCTGTTTCGCCTTCTCCTGTGGCCAACTCTGATAACATCTTTGAGATCAAGGAGATGCTGGTGGAAAAAACAGTGAGGGGGAAGCGGTTCTTTCTTATTGACTGGAAAGGGTTTGGGCCGGAGGAGCGTTCGTGGGAACCTGAGGCCAATCTGTCGTCTGACCTCCTCTCCAAATTCCGTAAAAAGAGGAGGAGACCTAAATGGGGGGTACTGTCATTGGGGCTGGCGCAGGTGTTGTCAAGTGGGGTTTATACTTTGTGTTTTTGTTGCAAATCTTAACTGCATCAAAAACACATGAAGAAAACGCATGTATTTGAAACGTATGTGTCATGGGGGCTGGCGCGGGTGCCGTCGCCCCCCGCGGCCGCCCCCCTGCCCACATGGGGTCCGGCGCGGGTGCCGCGGCCGCCCGCGACCATTCCCCTGCTGCCCAGGCTTACCCGTCCATGCTCCTGTGCTCCCTGCTCCTGCCTGTGCTGGCTGCCGCGTGCATACCCGCTGCTTAGGGCACGCGACGGCTGGTCTGGATTTAAAGGGCCAGTGCGCCGGTAATTTGCCAATTGCCGGTCGCTGGTCCTATATATTGTACACTCCCCCCTGCACTCTCTGCCAGATTGTTGGTGTGCGTTCGGTGTCTTTAGAGAGTGTTGGAGTTCCGTATTGATTACCCGTGTACCAATCCGTCCCGGTACGTTTCCTGACCTTGCCTGTTTGCCGCCTACACTGACCGTCTGCCCGTCTCTGACCACGAACCTCTGCCGCCTGTCCTGACCTCCTGCCTGTCCCCGACTACGTCTCTGGATTACGATTCTGTACTACGCACTACCCCGGCCGCCATCGTAAGCAAGTCACGTCAGGGGTAGCGACCTGGTAGCCTCACGCCGCAGCAAGTCCATCCCGCTTTGCGGCGGGGTCTGGTGAATACCGGGGGCTACTTAGACTCCTAGATCTAAATGAAGGAAATATTCCAGTTGCAATTTTTTATTCATTACATAGTGGAATGCGTTGAGAACAATAAAACATAAAAATGATCAATGAAAATAAAAATGAATATCCCATGGAGTCTGGATTTAGAATTATATAAAAAACCAAAGTGGAAAATCAAATTTCAGGCTGATTCAACTTCAGTGGAAATGCCCCAAGACAAGGAAATGAGGCTCAGCAGTGTATGTGGCTTTCATGTGCCTGTATGACCTCCCTTTAACGCTTGGGCATGCTCCTACAGAAGTGTGAGTTACATTGTGTTGTTTAAGTCCTTTATTTTTTTGAGCAGTGTATATTTACATATATCCAAAGCTTATAGGAAAGAAAGGCTCTTTACATTTGGTACCTGAAAAAACATAAAAAATTGTTGCATTTGTTGGATTTGAGTTCAATAGAAAACGACTTTGCCTTAGTATGAATTCCAAATCAAACAAAGATAAAGGCCTAGTGCACCTCTATAGGTGTCCTCTAACAATTTCAATGAAAATGACATTGTAATACATCAAGGGCGACATGTATGAATCTCGCCGGGTCGGGGCGCACCTTTCCGCCAGTTTCCCGGCGGAATCTGCGCCTGATTTATGTCGGGGCCGGGGCGCGCTCATACATAGCATGTAAAGTCCGCCGCGCCTGGCCAGTGTGTGGGGCGCAGTGCGGGGACCGAGGCGCAGTGCGGCGCTGCGCCTAAGATTCGCCGTCCGAGGCGGTGCGCTCGTACATGCGGGCAAAAGTTCCCTGCGCCTCGCCAGTGTGTGTGGGGCACAGTGCGGGGACATGGGCGCAGTGCGGGACTTAGGCGCCGTGCGGGACTGCGCCGAAAAACAGTTCCGATGCGAGACAGGCTGGAACAGCGAGAAATCATTCCACATGTCGGTGCGGAGTATGAATCAAAAATCGCCTTTATAAAGGCGTTCAACATTCTCAGGAAAAGAGCTGAAACCTAAAAAATAAAAAATACATAAAACAAACTCACTTTCCAAATATCCTAATTCAAGAATCAGAATAGTAGCGACAAAGACCCATTATATCCTATGGAGAAGTTTGGACCAATCAAAATCAAAGGCGGGACAAGTTTCAAAATACAGTAAAAAGACAGAAAAGAGCTGATTGGCTGATGCTAGCGGGGCTTGGCTATCCCAGCCAATCAGAGCGCGAGCTACTTCTCCCATTATAGTCTATGGAGAGATGGGCGCTCTGAATATCTCGGTGCTCAGCGCCGTGCGGCATGAAGTATTAATAAAAAAATTATTTTTATTAAGTGTAAAACATTATCAGATAAAGAGCAGAACCCTTCTTTACAAATAAAGCAGTTAAAATCCTGACCAACGCGTTTATCGCCGAGACCGGCGCTACATAGGGAATTGCAATAGAGAGAATTGCCGGGAAATACAGTAATTCAAATTGTTTAAGCCATTCTCATTGGTCGGCATAAACCAGCCAATCAGAATAAGAGCGACAATGTCCCATTATAACCTATGGAGGAGAATTGACCAATCAGAATAGGAGCGACAATGTCCCATTATAGCCTATGGAGAAAAATTGACCAATCATATTCAAAGGCGGGACATTTTCAAAATACAGTAAAAATGCAGAAACGAGCTGATTGGTTGAAGCGGCGTTTATTTCTTTATTTTCGTTAGCCAAGGATCAATAGTATGGGTGCAACGAAAATAAAGAAATAAACATGATTTTATTGATTTAATATTTTTTTTCGCTACCCCCATAATATCATTCGTTTTATATACACATCGGTACAACTTCTGTAGTGTTATAATTTGATTTCGGCCATGTACAGTTTTATTTCAGATTGCATTAGAAAACCGCTCGCTCTCCCATTGGTCCAAATAACGGCGCCTCTTTTAACTTAGCCAATCGCAGAGCGCGCTCAGAATTTCTTTTCCCCATAGAACCCTATGAGAAAGTAGCTCGCGCTCTGATTGGCTAAGCTGGACGAGCCCCCGCCGCTTCAACCAATCAGCTCGTTTCTGTCTTTTTACTGTATTTTGAACTGTCCCGCCTTTCAATATGATTGGTCAATTTTTCTCCATAGGATATAATGGGACATTGTCGCTCCTATTCTGATTGGTAAATTCTCCTACATAGGTTATAATGGGACATTGTCGCTCCTATTCTGATTGGTTGGGTTTATGCCGACCAATGATAATAGCTTAAATAATTTGAATTACTGTATTTCCCGGCAATTCTCTCTATTGCATTCCCTATGTAGCGCCGGTCTCGGCGATAAACGCGTTGTTCGGGATTTTAACTGCTTTATTTGTAAAGAAGGGTTCGGCTCTTTATCTGATAACGTTTTACATTTAATAAAAAATCTCTCCATAGACTATAATGGGAGAAGTAGCTCGCGCTCTGATTGGCTGGGATAGCCAAGCCCCCGCTAGCTCAGCCAATCAGCTCTTTTCTGTCTTTTTACTGTATTTTGAACTGTCCCGCCTTTGATTTTGATTGGTCCAAACTTCTCCATAGGATATAATGGGACTTTGTCGCTCCTATTCTGATTGGTTAATACTCCTTCATAGGTTAGAATGGGCCACTGTCGCTCCTATTCTGATTGGTCCAAACTTCTCCATAGGATATAATGGGACTTTGTCGCTCCTATTCTGATTGGTCAATAGTTCTCCATAGGTTTTAATGGGTCTCTGTCGCTCCTATTCTGATTGGCTGAGCTAGCCAAGTCCCCACTAGCTTAACCAATCAGCTCTTTTCAGCATTTTTACTGTATTTTGAACTGTCCCGCCGTGGATTCTGATTGGTCTAAACTTCTCCATAGGATATAATGGGTCTTTGTCGCTCCTATTCTGATTGGCCGAGCTAGCCAAGCCCCCGCTAGCTCAGCCAATCAGCTTTTTTCACCATTTTTACTGTATTTTGAACTGTCCCGCCGTGGATTCTGATTGGTCAATCCTTCCCCATAGGTTTTAATGGTTCACTGTCGCTCCTATTCTGATTGGCCGGTTTATGCCGACCAATGAGAATAGGTTTCAGAATTTGAATTACTGTATTTCCCGGCAATTTACAATATCATAATTCTTGATATTGCGCCGTTCTAGAGTTTTGGAAAGTGATTTTTTTTTTAATTATGTTTATTTTTTACGTTCAGCTCTTTTCTGACACTGTTTTCCGCCTTTATAAAGGCGATTTTTTCGGAATCATACTCCTGCTGCACGGAGCGGAGCGCCGAGATTTCTGTTGCGATCTTCTATCTGCTTCCTCGCATGTTCCGTTCTTGCTTCACTTCGCCTCCGCCGGAGCATTTAGACCAAAATAAACCCGGTCTGCTTGTCGGAGCTGCCGAGCGCTGCACTGCGCCTCGCCTTGCCGACTCACCATCGTGCATGCCTCGGAGTATACGAGCGTGCCGCGTCCCGCCCCGGAACGCCTACCCCGCACCCACACCGCGCCCATTGTCCGCAGCTGAAAGTGGCGAACACAGAATACGCCAGAAAACAGGCGGAAAGCCCGATCATACATGTCGCCCTAAGTGTTTAAGGCCTTCAACTAAATGTCTTCACTGTGGCATTTTGTACAGTGCACCTTAGCAGGTTCACAAGCCAATTTCTGAAGCTGTTTCTGAGGCAGATTCCCCACTGAATGGGTATGCTCACACAACATGTTTGACGCTTATTTTGGGCCATATTTTACACTGGAATATGTCCCAAAATATTCTTCAAACAATGTTCAAGTACACCTCTTATTGATTCCAATTAAATGCACACCCCTCATTTATATTCTGGTTTGCGCAAGACTTAGGGGGACATGTATAAAAATGTTTGGTCTAAAACTACTCTGTTGCCCTAGCAACCAATCAAGTGCACTCTCATTTTTCCAAAGCACATATGAAATGAAAAGGGTGCTTGATAGGTTGCATGGGCAAGGGGGAGTTTAGGCCCAGAAGTTTTTCATACATTGGCCCAATGGGGAGCAGATTTTCAGCACAAACGTCCCCCGATGAAAAATCTGTATTTAAATGATCCCCCGAGAAATATCCCTGTAAAGCGATCCCCCAAGAAGCAAAATGGATGAAGCGACCCCCCTGATAAACGATCCCCAGAAGCAACCCTGTTTTTGAAAATGATTCCCCGGGTGAAGAAAACCCGTTTTTTAAAACGATCCCCGATGGAAAACCACATGAGAACTATCCCCCATAACGATCCCCTAACAGTGTGGACTGGGGGGGGTTTGGGGGTCCAGGGAGTTGATCTTGGGGGGCCCACCCTACTGTACATAAAAAAATTACCGGCCCCTCGGACATAAAAGGGCCCCCCCTTTTCCCCATAATACAGGTGCAAAAAGAACTGTATTGTGTATACAATGTAGTCACACATTTGTCACAGACTAACATTCATGACACAGGGGCTAATAGCTCCATTCCTTCCCCCCAAAAAACATACAAAAATCCCCTCCCCCCACATCAATATTTCCCCTCCACTTTCCCCCTTTTTTCACGCACCTCACCACCTTCTAAAATAAACCCACAAGAAAGTAGAAGTTAACTCCTATACGGGTCAGGTGTTCCCTCACTTTTATTATCAGGGACAAATGTACTCTGCCCCCTAACTCGCCTGAAATAACCTACAACCCCCATAACGGGCCAAAAGTGGTCAGACACCAGTCAGTAAACCTACAAAACCGCCATTAGAGACCACAGACACACACAGGTATAACCCAAACACTCCATATAAGACCACTAGGGGTTCGACACCATCAGGTATCATCACATTACAGTGGTACAGCACTGCCAATATAGAAGTAACTAACCGTGACACAGGACTCACCGGAGACGTCCTATTGATGAGTGTTCTTTTTCATGAGTCTTCTTATTTCCCCTTTTTTTCGCATCCTTTCCCCCACCCCCATGATACTTGTCCCGGCCACAACTCACCCTGCAGAAATTACACACAAAAATCTTGGAATCCCAATTTTCCCATCTCTTTTCCCTTTCCCTCTCTGACAAACATCAGGGGGGAAGAACAGGTACAAGCCATAACTTAGAGGCCTGGTATCCTAAGGGGTTGGAGGGTGGGGAAAGGACTAAGTCCCTGGATATAATGCTACAACTATGGGCTGCTGCTCTCTCAATTATATTACCAGGTAGACACGCAGTTAGGGGTCTCCATTAGGTAGTATACAGGCAGTTAGGGGTCTCCTTTA
This sequence comes from Phyllomedusa bahiana, assembly GCA_025379985.1. Classification (NCBI taxonomy): domain Eukaryota; kingdom Metazoa; phylum Chordata; class Amphibia; order Anura; family Hylidae; genus Phyllomedusa; species Phyllomedusa bahiana. The sequence goes on along the minus strand of JAODAL010030080.1, from coordinate 42,791 downwards.
GGTGGTATACAGGCAGTTAGGGGTCTCCTTTAGGTAGTATACAGGCAGTTCGGGGTCTCCTTTAGGTAGTATACAGGCAGTTTGGGGTCTCCTTTAGGTGGTATACAGGCAGTTAGGGGTCTCCTTTAGGTGGTATACAGGCAGTTAGGGGTCTCCTTTAGGTGGTATACAGGCAGTTAGGGGTCTCATTTAGGTCGTATACAGGCAGTTAGGGGTCTCATTTAGGTGGTATACAGGCAGTTAGGGACCTCCTTTAGCTAGTGTGCAGGACGTCAGGGCCCCCTTTAGTTTGTAGGGTGTCAGGGCCCCTTTTAGGTAGTTAGGGCCCCCTTAGACAGTCATGGCCCCCTGTAGGTAGCCAGGGCCCCCTTCCATTAGCCAGAGCCCCCTTCCATTAGCCAGGGCCCCTTCCATTAGCCAGTGCCCCCTTTCATTAGCTAGGGCCCCCTTCCATTAGCCAGGGGCCCCCTTATAGGTAGCCAGGGCCCCCTTCCATTAGCCAGGGCCCCCCCTTTTACGTAGCCAGGGCCTCCTTTCATTACTCAGGGCCACCCTTTTAGGTAGCCAGGGCCCCCTTCCATTAGTCAGGGCCCCCCTTTTAGGTAGCCAGGGCCCTCTTTCCATTAGTCAGGGCCCCCCTTTAGGTAGCCAGGGCCCCCTTCCATTAGCCAGGGACCCCCTTTTAGGTAGCTAGGGCCCCCTTCCCATTAGTCAGGGCCTCCCTTTAGGTAGCCAGGGCCCCCTTTTAGGTAGGCAGGGCCCCCTTCCATTAGCCAGGGCCCCCCCTTTTAGGTAGTCAGGGCCCCCTTCCATTAGCCAGGGGCCCTTTAGGTAGTTAAAAAAAACAACAACAACAGCCACTTACCTCGCTCCGGCTCCTGCTCTGGCTCCCGCTCCCGGCCGCTCCGATCTCCCCGCCAGTAGGGGTCGGCGCCCGGCAGGCTGAAGGCCTAACACCTTACAGCCTGCCAGGGAGATCAGCGGAGCGCATGCGCTAGTAGCGCTGTGCTCCACTGACACCGCACAGCCCCGGGAGTGGAGGACCTTAGTCCCCGACTCCTGGGCCCGGTCTTAGAGCGCTCAGGACGCAGGCCCGGGCGTTCAGTGACCGGATGCGCGGCCGGGCCCCGGGGAGCGACGGCACTGCCTCCGGGGACCCACAGCAGCTCGGGGGGGGGGGGCCACCGGGGGATTCACCGATCCCCCGGCGGCCCAGTCCGAGCCGGCCTGTGATGGAGTGATGCCGGATGAAGCGCCGCCTGATGCTATGATCCCATGAGGAAGCGACCCCGGATGAAGTGACTCTCGATTGAAGCGCTTCTGGATACAGATACCCCTGATGAAGCGACCCTGTGATTAAGCGATCCCAGATGAAGCAATCCCATGATGAAGCGACCTCGTGATGAAGCAATCCTGGAGGAAGCCACCCTGTGTGAAGCGACCCCGTGATTAAGATATCCCTGATAAAGTGATCCCTAATAAAGCGACCCTGGGGTGAAGCGACCTTATGATGAAGCGATCCCGGATGTATAAATCACTGATAAAGCAATCCCAGAAGAAGCAACCCTGCAGTAAAGCGATTCCTGATGAAGCGACCACATGATTAACTGATCCCAGATGAACCGATCCCGTGATGAAGCAATCCTGGATGAAGAGACCCCTGATGAAGTGATCCCTGATGAAGCAACCTCTGATGAAGCAATTGTAACGAACCGGAGTAGTGGATCCACTGGACCACCGCAAGCAGTGGTACAGGCCACACCAGGGAGCGGAGTCTAAGGATGGGATGGGCTTGTCATGGCGGGATTCCACCAGGTCGCTACCCCTAATGTGACTTGCTTGTGGAGGCAGCCGAGATGCGATGCAGTACAGAAACGGTAGACAATCTCGTAGTCGGGGTCAGGCCAGAAGGTCAGGGCAGGCGGCGAAGAATCGTGGTCGAGGAATGTGAGCGAACGGAACTGGTACACAGGAAAGGCAAACCGGACTTCAGAAAGGCTTCCTCACATAGGTACGGGCACTATGGATTCAGCAGAGGCATACCGGAGGTGGAGCCATTATATCGGGTCAGCGGCCGGCAATCAACCAATTACCGGCGTGCTGGCCCTTTAAATCTAAGGAGTGGGGATGTGCGCAGCCACCAGCCAACAGACGCGAGGAAGCAGGAGCGCGGCAAGGTAAGTGAATGCGCCCAGGGGTGCGAGTGCGCCCCCGGCCCGACATGCGGACCACTCGCTCCTGGCACAAGGGGAGACGCGGGGGCATGAGTGCAACTGCAGCCCGCAGTTCGGGCTGCAGTGCCACTTGTGACATTGACGCTTTCCCCTGATCATCTTCATGGCCAAAATTTCTTTTACAGTGAAGACATCAAAGATATCAGCCTCAGGAGAAGGGGGCGCCACCTTGAAAATCTATTCACGATAAATGGTTTAAGCAGAGACACATGAAAGGAGTTCAGGATGCGCATCGTGGGAGGTAGCCGGAGCTATGCAGGTAAAGCAGACCCAGCTTGTAGCTGGGAATCTTTAGGCGGACATATTTGGAAGAAAGCCAGAGGAGGAGGCGTCCTATACTTATACTTATCCGCTCGAAGCTTCGTCTGAGCAGAGGCCCGTTGCAGAGATTGTCGCTCCAGTTGGCCTTCAGGTCATGGACCATGGCATCCACAGCAGGGACTTCAGATGCAGATGCCAGTGGGAGGGGAGGGCGGGGATGTTGTCCATATACCACAAAAAACGGAGAGGCACCAGCCGACTCGGAGTCCAGGGAATTATAGGAGAATTCTGCCCAGGGTAACAAGCTGGACCAGTCGTCCTGCTGAGCTGACACAAAATGACGTAGGTAATTCCGCAGGATCTGGTTGACCTTCTCTACCTGCCCATTCGTCTGTGGATGGTAGGCTGAAGAAAAGTACAGATTCACTTTTAACTGCGAACAGAGGGACCGCCAGAATCATAACACAAACTGCACTCCAAGGTCAGAATCAATATGCTAAGGAAGACCATGCAACCGAAAAATATGTAGAAAGAAGAGACTCGCAAAGTGTAGTGCCGGAGGCAAACCAGGCAGAGGTACGAAGTGCGCCATTTTCAAAAAGCGATCAGTAACGACACAAATGACGTAATAACCGGCAGGCGGCGGAAGATCCGTAATGAAGTCCATAGCGATCTGGGACCACAGGTGGTTCGGAATGGGCAACGGTTGAAGCAAACCTGAAGGCTTGAGGTGGGACGTCTTATTGAGGGCACAAGTAGGACATGACTCGATAAAGTCCTTGGCAAGATCCGGCCCCCAATAGTAGCGGGCTATAAGCTGACCCGTCTTCCGTACCCCAGAGTGGCCGGCTACCAGAGAGCAGTGTCCCCACTTCAGAATTCTGCCTCGAAGCGCAGGATGCACGTAACTCTTGCCAGGAAGTACCTGCCAGGACCACGGAAATTAGACGTTCCAGATGAATTATGTGACAAGGAGTCAATTCTTCATCCAAGATGATAGAGGCACTGGACAGGGCGTCAGCCTTTATGTTCTTCTCAGTCAGGCGGAAATGGGTGACAAAATTAAATCGAGAGAGGAAGAAGGACCAACGGGCTTGCCGGGGGTTAAGGCGCTGGGCCGTCTGAAGGTACGCGAGGTTCCTGTTTTCCCTTCAGCAGATGGCGCCATTCTTCCAGGGCTAACTTAACGGGACAACAGCTCGCAGTCTTTAATCGTGCAGTTCTTCTTGGCAGGGGAGAAAGTTTTAGAGAAGAACCCACAAGTGATGGTTTTGTCCTTTGCGTCACACTGGGTAAGCACCCCGCTCCTGCTCCCACCGAAGAAGCATCGACCTCCGGAAAAAGGGTTTCTCAATGTCCGGACGCGACAGGATAGGAGCTGAGGTAAATGCCGTCTTGAGCCGGGAGAATGTGGCCATTGCTTTGGATTGCCTGTCTTCTTAATAAGGGCCACAATTGGGGCCACCACTGTGGAGAAGTGTGGAATATACTGGCGGAAATATTGTACCCCTCTACTGTATGTTTTATTTTTTTTCTATTGTTATAAAATGTGAAAAACTTTAAGGGCGTGTCCCCACTGCATGGGTCTTCCGCCTGGCGGTTTTGCCGTCGGCGGTCCGGCGGCAAAACATTGAGCAAGCACCTTCATCCGTCCGGTTTTCAGACGGAATCTGTGCTTCTCAATGGGAGAGGGAAGGGCTCTTCTCCGCTCATCGCGGAGAAAAGCTGCCCCCCCGCAGCCATGGGGACGGCCGCAAAACAGGACAAATACCGGCCGGCAAACCGGACGGTATTTGTCCTATGCCGTGGGGATGCGCCCTAATAAAATATGTTAATAAAATAAACTGGCGGTAATAATTGGCGAACCCCAAGAAGCGCTGTATGACCCAGAGGCATGACAACTTAGCCGGGTCCATTTGAAGTCCCTTGTCAGAAGTAATGTACCCGAGGAAGGGCAGGCTGGTTTGATGAAACTGGTACTTCTCCAACTTGGCGTATAAGTGATTCTCTCAAAGACATCTAAGGACATGGCACATATGGAGATGGTGGGGTTTCAAATCAGGCAAGACCAAAATATCATCCAGATACACAATAACACAGGAATATAAGAGCTCATTAACGAATTCCTGAAAAACCTCCGGTTCATTGCACAAGCTGAAGGGCATAACTGAATACTCAAAATGCCCATCGCGGGAGTTAAACGCTGTCTTCCACTTGTTGCCCTCCCGGATACAGATGAGGTTGTAGGCCCCTCGCAAGCCCAACTTGGAGAAAATCCTCGCTCTGCGAAGCTAATTGAAGAGTTCTGTGATCAGAGGTAGCGGGTAGCGTTTTTTTATGCTTATCTTATTGAGTCCACGGTAGTCTATGCAGGGATGTAGCAAGACATGTTTTTTCTCCACGAAGAAGAATCCAGCTCCCGACGGGGAATAGGACATGTGGATGAAGCCCTTCTTGAGGTTCTCCTGTATATTGGCCGTCATGGCCTCAGTCTCGGGTACTGGCAGCAGATAGACCCTGCCCTAAGGAGGACTCGTGCCGGGCAACAGGTCAATAGGACAGTCGTAGGGATGGTGAGGAGGCAAAGTCTCTGCCTGTTTTTCAGAGAACACATCCGCAACGTCCTGATATTCTGCAGGCAGACCCGGGAGAGGTTTGAAGGGCATCTGCGGAGAAGTGGGGAGCACCAGGCGAGGTGCCACAAGACACCGGAACTGGCAGTCTTGTCCACAGCGCATTATTTCGCCCGTTTTCCAGTCCAGCATAGGGGCGTGGCGCTGCAGCCATGGTAACCACAACAGGATTGCCGAAGAGGAGCAAGGTAGCATATAAACTGCGATTTTCTCTCTGTGGAGCGCTCCAATGTGCAAAGAGACCGGCTCCATGCGAAATCGGATGGAGTCGCGCAGGATCTCTCCGCTCACAGAGGAAATGGGTAGGGGCTTCTCGAGCCGGGTCACCGGGAGACGAAGCTTCATCACAAGTGCAGCGTCCATGAAGTTCCCGGCCAACCCGGAATCCAGTAAAGCAGAGACTTGGGCTTGCACTCCAGATCTTGACACGACCTGCACCAGCATGGTAAGACAACGAGAGGGACTGTTCACACTTAGGGACGCCTCTCCCACGTGGCCTAGCTGCGTGCGTTTTCCGGACACGGACATTGCGGACAGTCCCTACGTAAATGCTCGGGACTTGCGCAGTACAAACACAGATTCTCTGCGCGACGTCGGCACCGCTCTTGTTCTGAGAGTTGGTCTATTTGCATGGGTTCCTCACCAGAGTGCTGTGGAAGTGGCAGAGGAGGCTTCTGAAACACTGGAGCCAAGCGAGGGAACCGACGAGGTCGAGCCGAGTCACGTTCCTGACGGAGCTCCTCTTGTCTCTCGGCGAAGCGCACATCAATACGGGTGGCCAAATTGATCAGCTCACTTAGGGACGTCAGAGTGCGGAACTGAATGGTGTAGTCCCCCACCAAGGAATCCCCTTGGCGCAGGTTCAGGAGTGCGGCTTCGACTAAAGATGCGCATGCAGGTTCCTTGAACACACAGCGGAACTCCTTGAGGAAGGGCTGCAGGTCAGCCATCACGGGAATCACAACTGTCCAAGAGGGGTGTGGCCCACGCCAGCACCTTCCCGGAGAACAAACTGACCATGTACGCCACCTTTGACCGTACGGTCGGGAACTGGTCGGCCATCAGCTCCAAGTGCATGGAGCACTGAGTAATGAATCCCCTGCAGGGCTTCAGGTCTCCGTCGAACTTCGAGGGAAGCGACAGCTGGAGTTTGGGTCAGGGGCCAACGAGGCGGCAGGCGTAGGAGAGACTGTGGTAGGTGGTGGAGAGGCGATGAGCTGCTGCATCAGGGCGGTCAACTGGTCTAGTTGTTGCACCAGCTGCTGGGATTGCTGGGCAACGATAATCGTAAGATCCACCACACTGGGCAACGGCACTTTGGTGGGATATGTGGCCGAGTCCAACTGTAACAAACCGGAGTAATGGATACACTGGACCACTGCAAGGCGGGATGGGCTTGCTGTGGCGGGATTCCACCAGGTTGCTACACCTGATGTGACTTGCTTGCGGAGGCAGCTGAGGTGCGACACAGTACAGAAACAGTAGACAATCTCGTAGTCAGATGCAACTGGTACATGGGAAAGGCAAACTGGACTTCAGAAAGGCTTCCTCGCATAGGTACGGGCACTATGGATTCGTCAGAGGCATACCAGAGGTGGAGGCAATATATAGGGTCAGCGGCCAGCGATCAATCAATTACCGGCGCAGGGGCACACGCATTGGCCAGCCGACAGACGCAAGGAAGCAGGAGCGCGGCCAGGTAAGTGAATGCACCCAGGGGAGCGTGTGCACCCGCGGCCCAACATGCGGACCGTGGCACCACTTGCTCCAGACGCAAGTGGAAACGCGGGGGTATGAGTGCACTCATAGCCCGAACTGCGGGCTGTGGTGCCACTCGTAACAGCAATCCTGGATTAAGTGACCCTGTGATGAAGCGACCTCGTGATAAAGATATCCCTAATAAAGCGATCTCAGATGAAGTCGTCCTGGATGAAGCAACCCCGTGATGAAGTGATCCCGGATGCAGCGACTGTGATGAAGCGATCCTGGATAAAGAGACCCCTAATAAATTGATCCCAGATGAATAGACCCCTGATAAATTGATCCCGGATGAAGAGACCCCATGAGGAAGCTTTCCCTGATGAAGCAATCCTGTGATGAAGTGATCCCGGATGAAGAGACGCCTGATGACATGATCCCATGATGAAGCGACCCAGGATGAAGGGACTCTGTACTGAAGCAATCCTGGATAAAGATATCCCTGATTAAATGACCCTGTGATGAAGTGACCTCGTGATGAAGCGATCCTTTGATAAAGAGATCCCAGATGAAGCGACCCCGTGAAGAAGCAATCCTGGATGAAGCGACCCTGTGATGAAGCGACCTCATGATGAAGCGATCCTTTGATGAAGCGATCGCAGATGAAGCGACCCCGTGATGAAGCAATCCAGGATGAAGCGACCCTGTGATGAAGCGATCTTGTGATGAAGCAATCCCGGATGAAGAGACCCCTGATGAAGCGATCCCTGGTGAAGCAACCTCTGATGAAGCGATCCTTTGATGAAGTGATCCCAGATGAAGAGACCCCGTGATGAAGCGTCCTCATGATGAAGCAGTCCTGGATGAAGCGACCCCGTGATGAAGCAACACCGTGATGAAGATATCCCTGATAAAGCGATCCCAGATGAAGCGATCCCCAGATGAAGCCGTCCTGGATGAAGCGACCCTGTGATGAAGCGACCCTGTGATGAAGAGATCCGTGATGAAGTGATCCCAGATGAAGCTACCCCGTGATGAAGCTATCCTGGATGAAGCGACCCAGTGATGAAGCAACCTCGTGATGAAGCAATCCTAGATGAAGTGACCCTGTGATGAAGCAACCTGTGATGAAGCAACCTCGTGATAAAGATATCCCTAATAAAGCGATCCCAGATGAAGCCGTCCTGGATGAAGTGACCCCATGATGGTGATCCCAGATGAAGTGACCCTGTGATGAAGCGATCCCGGATGAAGAGACCCAATGATGAATCTATCCCTGATGAAGCAATCCTGTGATGAAGTGATCCCGGATGAAGAGACGCCTGATGACATGATCCCATGATGAAGCGACCCAGGATGAAGGGACTCTGTATTGAAGCAATCCTGGATAAAGATAGCCCTGATGAAGTGATCCTGTGATGAAGCGACCTCGTATTGTAGCGATCCTGTGATGAATCGATCCCAGATGAAGCGACCCCGTGAAGAAGCCATCCTGGATGAAGCGACCCTGTGATGAAGCAATCCTGGATGAAGCGATCCCTGGTGAAGCAACCTCTGATGAAGCGATCCTTTGATGAAGTGATCCCAGATGAAGAGACCCCGTGATGAAGCAACACCGTGATGAAGCTATCCCTGATAAAGTGATCCCAGATGAAGCGATCCTGGATGAAGCAACCCCGTGATGAAGCAATTCTGTGATGAAGCGACCCCGTGATGAAGCGACCCCGTGATGAAGCGACCCCGTGATGAAGAGACCCCGTGATGACGATATCCTGATAAAGCGATCCCAGATGAAGCAATCCCCAGATGAAGCCATCCTGGATGAAGCGACCCCCGTGTTGAAGCGAACCTGTGATGAAACGACCCCGTGATGAAGCGATCCCAGATGAAGCAACCCCGTGATCAAGATATCCCTGATAAAGTGATCCCTGATGAAGTGACCCTGTGATGAAGCAATCCCGGATGAATAAACCACTGATGAAGCGATCCCAGAAGAAGCAACCCTGCGATGAAGTGATCCCTGATGAAGAAATGCCCAGATGAAGCAGTCCTGGATGAAGCGACCCCGTGATGAAGCAATCCTGAATGAAGTGACCCTGGGGTGAAGCGTCCCTTTGATGAAGCGATCCCGGCTGAATAAACCACTGATGAAGTGATCTCAGAAGAAGCAACCAAGCAATTAAGCCATCCCGTGATGAAGCGATCCCAGATGAAGAGACCCATGATAAAGCAATCTTGGAATGAAGCGATCCCTGATTAAGTGACCTCTGATGAAGTGAACACTTATGAAGCAAACCTTGATGAAGCAACCCTGTAATGAAGCGATCCTGGATGAAGCAATCCTGGATGAAATTACTCTGTGCTGAAGCGATCCAGGAAGCAGATATCCCTGATGAAGTGACCCTGTGATGAAGCTACCCCGTGATGAAGCAATCCTGGATGAAGCGATCCCGGATGAAGAGACCCCCAAATGAAGCAATCCTGGATGAAGTGACCCCATGATGAAACGACCCTGTGATAAAGTAGTCCTGGATGAAGAGACCCCTGATGAAGCGACTCTGTGATGAAGCAACCCTGAGATGAAATTATCCTGGATGAAGAGATTCCCGATGAAGAGACCCACGATGAAGTGACTCTGTGATGAAGTGATCCCGGAAGCAGATAACACTGATGAAGTGACTATGTGATGAAGCGACCCTGTGATGAATCAACCCTGGGATGAAGTGATCCCGGATGAAGAGGCCACTGATGAAGCTTGATCACTATCCCAGAAGAAGCAACCGTGCAATAAAGCGATCCCTGATGAAGAGATCCCAGATGAAGACACCCCTAGATGAAGCAATCCTGGATGAAGCAATCACATGATGAAGAGTTCCCTGGTGAGTTAACCCTATGATAATTCAATAGTTGATGAAGAGACCCCTTATGAAGTGATCCCTGATGAAGCGACCCCAGATGGAGCGATCCCATGATATAGTAATCCCGAAGGAAGCGACCCAGTGATGAAGTGTTGTGGAAAGGCTCTTAAAGACCCTTCTAACCTAGTTGTGCAGTTTCCAAATTAATCAATAATTCATAATTAAGACATATGCATATGAATGAAAAGAGATGCAGACACAACTGTCAATGTAAAATCTTCTAATTTATTACAAGCAATGCAAGAGCTTATATAACTTCTGTTTAAGGTGGATCATATTTTTAATATATTAGTAAAATAATACATCATTATACATCATTATGCATGGATTATACACATGGTCAAATAACTTAATTAAGCCTCCCCATAATTATCATACCAAAGCCCACCCTGATAAATTTACTGGTTACTTATCAGAATACACATACCGCTTAATTTTATTAAAAATTGATTGGTGGAGGCCTATTCTCCAATCAGATCAGAACCCAATATTTTAGCCTCAGATACAAACTGCAGTTAACTATTAAAATTTCCCTTCAAATTTCCCTTCACGACTGCAGACAGTTTGTGGTTTCCGTTTTACTTTAAATCAGTTTCTGGACAAGAAGTCAATTTCTACAAAGTAGAGAACTAGGAGAAAGAAGAAGTGTCTGTCCATATAGCAGAGTTAGTTAAAGGAGTTGTCTCCCTACAGAGTTTCATAAGATGCATGAATGAAATACTCTGTCACTTCCTGGTTCAGACTGACTAATTTGCATACAGCTCCCTGTTCTATTCAACTCTCTGTTTTCAGTTGCTAATTAGCTCAGAAGCTTCTGAAACTGCTCACAGAAGGTTTTATCTGATCCCTCAAACAAAAGCCCTAATTACAGTTCTGTTTACTTTACATAAATCAAGCTTTTTACTGCCCAGCAGCACAGAGGCTGCAGAGACCTGTGTGATGACATCATTCACTGCTATCACATAGAACAAACAGCAGGGGGGAGAGATATACACAGGTTGGTTACTGAGGGAACTGAAACAGCCAGGGAGGTCATAAATTCACTTGTAATTCCTTAACAAAAACAGATGAACAAAGCAATATATTTGGAAAATGTCTTTATTTTGTGTTCCCTACAATTTGAAAGCTATTCTTTGTAGCGAGACAACCCCTTTAAGTAAAATTCAACAGAAAGGAATTCTTAGTTGAACAAAGATGAAAGCAAAACAAGATGGAAGTCTCAGCCATCTTGTCTCATTAGAAAAAATTGCAAACTTATGTCAATCCATAGAAAGAACATAGTTTCATAACAATATTCCCCCCTTTTTAAGTTTTCAATTTTAGAATGAGACAACAAGAAGCAGTTAATAATTAAGATAAAAAGACAGTAAGAATTTTTCTCATCTTTTAATTTGGGGCCTCTATCCTTTCCATAGCATTATAATTTTCATCTGAACTACGCATAAATATCAATTTCCTTATCCAAGGATTCTCTTGGGCCTATTTGGACCAACATTGCATTGATTGAAACTACATTGTTTACAGTTTTAGAAATTATCCCCTGTAAAAGAGAAGGGCAACAAGTTAATTTCCAGGATCATAATGGCTAATAATGTGATTAAAAAAACTATAAATACATTAACAAAAATTCCTTGCATCTACTGAGAAAAAGGATTACTATGTTGAAGGCCAATTCATTATTAAGGGTAGTCACTCCCTCCTTTTCAGCTAAAAACATATCTAGAACCAGGGCTGTTCCAAGGGGCGGGCAAGGTGGGTGATCGCCCGGGCGATGAGAATCAGCTCACCCGAGGGGGCACCGAGGCTGCCCGCCTGGGGAACTGCCTCTGTCTCTGCACGGCCGTTGTAAGACAGCCGCATAGAGGCGGTCAGCAGCTGCTGGTACAGGGAGGAGGCAGGACGGATCCGTCCTGCCTCCCCCCTGTATGTATCAGCGCTCAGTGAGCGCTGATACATACACAGCAGTGTCGCAGAGGGTGCACAGCCTTCACTGTGGCCCCTGCGACGCTGGGTGTAAGCGGCGTGATGACTTCATGCCACTTACACTGAACCCCGGCTCCAGACCTGGACATGCTGGGATACAGGGGCAACTATATGACTATAGGGGACTAGGCTACTAGCTGGCTACAGGGGCAACTATATGACTACAGGGGACTAGGCTACTATCTGTCTATAGGGACAACTATATGACTACAGGGAACTAGACTACTATCTGGCTACAGGGGCAACTATATGACTACAGGGGGCAAGGCTACTATCTGGCTACAGGGGCAACTATATGACTACAGGGGGCAAGGCTACTATCTGGCTACAGGGGCAACTATATGACTACAGGGGGCAAGGCTACTATCTGGCTACAGGGGCAACTATATGACTACAGGGGACAAGGCTACTATCTGGCCACAGAGGGCTAGGCTACTATCTGGCCATAGGGGGCAACTATCTGGCCACAGGGGGCTAAGCTACTATCTGGCCACAGGGGACAACTACCTGGCCACAGATGACAACTACATGGCCATAGGAGGCTACTACCTGGCTACAGGGGGTGTTACATGGCTACAGGGGGGTGTTACATGGCTACAGGGGGGGTGTTACATGGCTACAGGGGACTACTATCTGGAAATAGGGGGCAACTATCTGGCTATGGGGGTATTACATGGCTACAGGGGGCTGCTATCTGGCTACAGGGTGCTGCTATCTGACTGGCTAACAGGGGGTAAATAACGACCTACCGGGGCCTATATATCTACATAATAGGGATCGATATTTCTACCTATTAGTGGGCCTACTGTATATAACTACCTAACTACTTAATAGGGGACTGAGATACCTACCTATTGGGGTACCTATAAGTTTACCTACCTAATGGGGCGCAATACATCTACTTTATTGAGGACTACCTACCTAGTTTGGGAGCATACCTTCTGCACTTTTACGGTTTGGGGGTTAATTATTACCATTTGGGGCGCTATAGATGCTGAGTTTGTACAGAGATAGGAATTGGTAGAGAAGTGCTGATAAAGTGAGGAGTCTAAGATGTTTGTTTTGTAACATCTACAGTGAAGAGTTGTGGCCGGGAGAAGATGTCATTGCGTCTGGGACCGATGCAGACGAAGAAGAGAAAGAGAACAGCTCTTAAGAGACATCTTCTCTAATGCCTGGTTGAAACTTTACTGTAATCGCTTATATGTCTGCAGAGCCTGTGTGCAGTGGGTATCCACTACTGTATGGTCACTGTATACCGTTAAAATTGGTTGTACTATAATGGCTTATATTCAGAAATGGTGTGATGTATTATTACGTCACTATGTGGTGGTGATATGAGGTCACGGTTTTGCGGTATTATTCAGGCACTATGTGGTGGCGATACGTGGTCATTGTGTGGAGTATTATTTAGTCACTATGTGGTGTTGATATGTGGTTATAGTGTAGCATATTTATTCGGTCACTATGTGCTGGTGATAAGTGGTCATATTGTGGCAGTATTATTCGGTCACTATGTGCTGGTGATTTGTGGTCTTAGTAGGACACTGGTACTATTAGCCTGGGATTCTGGTTTTGTGTAGCAATGTTTGTCGGTAACTGTATTACTATTGCCGTTTTATACGTAGCACAATGTGTTAAAGCTTTTTGGATATATTGGCTTTGGTTGATGATGATGCAATCTGTTGCATTGTGGTGCATTATGTTACGGGGGTAGCGAAATTTCTTCACCTCGCCCTGAGTGCAATTTAGCCTAGGAACAGCCCGGTCTAGAACCACTCTATTTTTGAAAAGTCATGAAAGTCATTGAGCCGACTTGCTTGCGCTATGATTCCCCTAATAGTGTCATGGGTAGAGATGGGCGAATTTCTCAAAAATTCGATTCGGTGACTTCGACAAATTTTCCGACAAAATTTGCTTCGGTCCGAATTGCTTCGGGACGAATCACATTAAAAACCAGCTATTTCCAGGCTGCACAGAGCCTGTAGGGTGCTGTAGAACGTTGTGCCATACTTAAATATGCAGAGGGTGCTTGGTTTGGTCTTCATACAATGTTGTGTTTTAGTATGACACGCAGATGACTGCCGCCGCTCTTAGAATCGCTTCACTATAAAATTCCCTGGGCACTTAAGAGGGCAAAACTGACCAAAAAACTGAAGTGGGAATGTAGCCTGATAATGTCATGGCAGCGCCAGCTGAAAAAAAACAAGCTGAGGGCTCAGGAGGCAATATCAGTGACTGAGTGTGGAGGTGACGGCGGTAGCCACAGCAGCATGAGGTCAGACAGTGGCACAATTACATTCTGGAGGTGGGCAAAAAAACAGGAGTAGGCCACAGAGTGGCAAAATGACACAAGTGTGGAGGTTACGGCAGCAGCCACAGCAGCAGCATGAGGTCAGACAGTGGCACAATGTCATTCTGGAGGTGGCAAAAACAGGAGTAGGCCACAGATTGGCACAATGATACAGTGTGGAGGGCACGGCAGGAACCACAGCAGCAGCATGAGGTCAGGCAGTGGCACAATGAAAATTCTGGAGGTGGCAAAACAGTAGTAGGCCACAGAGTGGCACAATGACAGAGAGTGGAGGTGACGGCAGCAGCAGCATGAGGTCAGAGAGTGGCACAATGACACAGTGTGGAGGGCACGGCAGCAGCCACAGCAGCAGCAGGAGGTCAGGCAGTGGCAAAATGACATTCGGGAGGTGGCAAAAACAGGAGTAGGCCACAGAGTGGCACAATGACAGAGTGTGTAGGTCACGGCAGCAGCCACAGCAGCAGCATGAGGTCAGACAGTGGCACAATGACATTCTGGAGGTGACAAAACGAAGGGGAAGGCCACAGAGTGGCACAATGACACAGTGTGGAGGATACGCCCGCCGCCTCATGAGGCCAGAGAGTGGCACAATGTCACAGTGTGGAGGGCACGGCAGCAGCCACAGCAGCAGCATGAGGTCAGACAGTGGCACATTGATACAGTGTGTAGGTCATGCAGCAGCCACAGCGCGCATGAGGTCGGACATTTTGCACAATGACATTCTGGAGGTGGCAAAAAACAGGAGTAGGCCACAGAGTGGCACAATGACAGAGTGTGGAGGTGGGTGGCAATACCAGTCCCTGGTAAAGATGGTGGTAGGCAGATGGAGAAACTGGCAGCAGATGTGTGGCATCAGGCGGGTGGCAGCATCAGAATAGTGGTGGGCAGGTAGTTTGAACCCAGACTCATTTTCACATTTTGGGGTGAGGCGTCATGGCTGATGTAGTTGAGCCTAAGGCTTTGGGGTGTGTGGAAATCTGGCCGACCCACGCCTGATTATCTTGAAAAAAGGTCAGTCATTACATTCCCGTGGACAAGCGGGTTCTCCTTTAGGGTAACGATGGCCCCCCCGCACTGAACACCCGCTTTGATTGCCACATACTGGCGGGCGAGACGCTTCTCCACTGCAAATCGGCAAGTTGCTGCCACACATCCAGTTTGGCTGCCCAGTAGTCCAGCGGATCTTCTAACTGGGGTGACAGATTCCTGTCCAAGTAGGCCACCACCTGTTGGTTCAGGGACTGCTCCAGGTCCTACTGCTGCTGGCGACTGCCCTCCTCACTAGGCAGGTGAAGGAAGCTCCCTCATCAGTGACTCCGGGACTTAGGTTGCTGCTGATGGAGCTGGTACTGCTCTTACTCCCCCACTTCCCCCAGCAGCCGCGGCGGTAGTACGAGAGCGCTGAGGAACCCCCCGGTCAGACCTGTCAGAGGATGGACGATGCCGCACATAGGCAGCGGCCAACTGACTAGTATTTGAGTTTGTCCTCCCTCTCAGCAGCTGGGAAAAAGGCTCCCATTTTGGACCGGTAGCAAGGGTCCAATTAGGGTGGGAGAGCCAGAAGTCATCCTCTGCCGGTGGTGACTCTTCGGCTGTCAATAGCCAGGCAATCAGCATGCTGCGGGCCATCTGCACAAGTGACTCCGGGGGTCCCTGCCTCATCTCCACTGTATACTGCCACGGTGCTTGGGGTCATCGGGCCTCATCTTCCTCATCTCCATTTCCCCTCTCCAGCTGCTCCTGCTCCTTCTCTCTTGTCACCTGGGTAGAAAATCCACTCATTTCACCGGGAAAATTTGCTTCTGCTCCAATTTTTCCTCCCCCTCCTCCAGTTCAGTCCCCACCGGATTTCATGTGGCACGAGATGTAGTCGCCACGTCTCCGGGTCCCCTGCCCAGACAGATTTTTCAGCATCTGTTCCAGGACATGAAGCAGTGGAATGACGTTTTCATCCCGTAGTCTTTGGGGATGACAATAACGTCGCCTCCTCGATTGACCTCAGCAAACGGGCAGGTGTCACGCATGAGTGCCACTGGCCTTTACATCAAAGTTACACAGGGGAGTACGCCTGTCCGCCGGATCATCAAAAAATCGTTAATGGCCTTTTTTCTGTTCATTTCAGTTGGTCCAACATGTGCAGGTGGAATTCCAACGGGTGGTGGAAACATCGCATATCAGAGTGTGTTGGGGGAGGCCGTTCTGCGCTGCAACTCGAGGAGGGGTGTTCCTGGCTTTGTAGGAATGGATGAAGTACATGCACAGTTTCCTGGCCATTTTCAGAATCTTCTGAAGATTAGTGGAAGACTTCAGGAACCTTTTCACAACCAGATTGAACACATGCGCCATGCAGGGTGCATGGACAATCCATCCTCGATGCAGCGCAGACACCATGTTCCTCCCATTGTCCGTCACCATGGTTCCGATTTGCAGTTGGCGCGGAGAAAAGCCACAATCGATTTTCTTGCTGCATGACGCGGGCAGTTCCTCCCCTGTGTGACTTTGCTCGCCAAGCCAGGTGTAGAACTTTGTGACACCGCTGTGCCCTACACATATGGTATGATGGAGCAGTACTTGTTGAGGCTGAGATGGTGGTGGTGGTGGAAGAGGAGGAGGCGGACATTGGCGCAGGAGCCGCAGTTTGACAACGTGGAGGAGAAAGAGGCGTCTCCTGTTGTTGGTGTGCCTGGGCAGGAAGCACATTCACCCAGTGGGCCGTAAAGGACATGTACTGGCCCTGACCATAGTTAAAGCTCCAGACATCCGCGCTGCGTGCACCTTGGAAAAACACCGATAAGTCAAGGACTGGCCCACCTTCTGTTCTACATATTTATGAAGTGCTGGTATTTTTGGAAAATAAATTACGGCTTGGAACTCTCCATTTCAACTGGGCACAAGCCATTAGTTCTCTGAACGGAGCAGAGTCCACCATTTGGAAAGGAAGGGACTGCAGTACCAACAACTTGGACAGGAGCACGGTCAGCTTCTGCACCTTAGGATGGTTGGACGCATACTGTTGTCTCTTTGCAATCGCCTCGCTGAACGACTGCTGGCGCGAGGGAGCAGGAGCATCTGGACCGGGAGATGATGGCAAAGAGAAACAGCTCCCTTCTGCAGAGGTGGTGGAGCCTTGACTGGCTGCAATGGCATGCGTGCCACGGGGCGATGCTGCTGCTGTTGCTGGGGCGGCAGGATGGACCACCACATCTGAGCCACGTTTCTCCCAGGCCACCGGATGTTGAAGCTGCATGTGTTGACGCAGGGTCGTGGTGCCAACTTTAGCTCCCTGGCCATGCTTCAATTTCTGCCCACAGATTCTACATATACCCATATTCGGCTCCTCCGGTGTCTTATCAAAGAACTGCCATCACCGGTCTTGGTATGCAGAGGCTGACCCCTCACAACATGACCTCCTATGCCACTCTCCACATCTATACTTTGCCGCCTACTGCAAGAAGCAGGGGATATTGACCCCATTTCTTCGCTGCCAAGTAGCTGCTGACTGTCCTCCTCATTCACGCTGTATAGTGGCTCTGAGCCCAGACCACATAGTAGATCTCTGGCTGAGGGAACCGGATGGGATAGAGGCGGCTTGAGGACAGGTGAGGCCCGCTGACCCGCTCCTGGGCCATGCCAACTAAGGGTTGTGTCTGACGTTCCCACCGACTCTTGGCTGAGGTTGTCAGATGTCATCTGGGAGGAACTGGATGACCTAGTCCACCAATCCACAACTCTGGGGTTGCAGAACACCACCCAGCCACGAGATGACAGCGGCTGTTGTGGCCTCACCGAGTGACCCCTGCTGCGACGTCCCCTTGCTGTGCTGCGACCTGGGCCTGCTCCAGGAATGTTTGTGCCACTGCCACTCTCAGATGAAGAGCCTGCCACCTCTCTGTCTGACATACTGTTTGTCCTAAAATATACAGACACTGTTTGATGAAGATATCTGTATATGATAAATACACACCCTGTATTTGACTCCAAATGAACCCACTAACAAGCTTGGGTAACCCTTGGATATAAATTGCGCTCCACAAATGGGCAGGAAAAATTTACTTGTATGTGCCATTTAAAAACACTGTGTATTTTATTTAATATAAAAGCACAAACAGGCTTAATTAACCTTCGGATATGAATTATGCTACAGGCAAAATTTCTTCTTTGGCGGTGAAAAAGAACATTTCTTTTACTAAGTCCAACTGCAGAAAAATATATAGTTAACCCTTGGATGTAAATTGCGCAAAAAAAAATATGCTGCCAAAAATTACCAGCTTTGTAGCGTGTTAAAATGCCGTGTATTTTACGGTACACAACAACAGAAAAACTTGTAATTAATCTACCTGGATAAAGGGGGCATCTGCATGGCTAATGGGGGCATTGCCTGGCTAATGGGGGCACTGCCTGGGTAATGGGGGCACTGCCTGGCTAATGGGGGCATATACCGGGAAAATGGGGGCATCTACCTGGCTAATGGTGGCACTAACTTGATAATCGGGGCATCTACTTGGCTATTGGGGGCATCTACTTGGCTATTGGGGGCATCTGTCTGGCTATTGGGGCACTCCCTGGCTATTGGGGACATTGCCTGGCTAATGGGGGCACTGCCTGGCTAATGGGGACATCTACCTGGATAACAGGTACAAAGGCGGGCAACAAAAATAATAAAAGGACTGGGTGGACTACAGTACACAGAAAGATTGGCAAGATTAGGGTTATTTAGTTTAGAGAAAAGAAGGCTTCGGGGGGACATAATAAAATATGTTTAAATACATCAAAGGTCAATATAGAGATCTCTCCCAAGATTTATTTATACACAGGGCTGTATCTAGAACAAGGGGGCATCCTTTACGTCTTGAGGAACGAAAGTTTCTACATAAACATAGAAAGGGATTCTTTACTGTAAGAGCAGTGAGACTATGGAATTCTCTGCCAGAGGGGACTGGTCATGGTGAATTCAATAACCGAGTTCAAAAAGGGTTTGGATGCATTTCTGGAGCGTAATAATATAACAAGTTATAGTGACTAGGATTCAGGAGAGGGGTCATTGATCCAGGGATTTTTCTGATTGCCAGATTGGAGTCAGGAAGGAATTTTTCCCTAAAATGGGGACAATTGGCTTCTACCTCATTGGGGGTTTTTGCCTTCCTCTGGATCAACACCTTAGCACAACAGGCTGAACTAGATGGACGACTTGTCTTTTTTTAGCCTTACAAACTATGAAACTATGAAACTATGAATGGGGGCATCTACCTGGATGAAGGGGGCATCTACCTGGCTGATTGGCGGCACTACCTGGATAATAGGGGCATCTACCTGGCTATTGGGGGCATCTACTTGGCTATGTGGGGCATCTGCCTGGCTATTGGGGGCATATACTTGGCTATTGGGGGCATCTACCTAGCTATTGGGAGATGTACCTGGCTGTAAGGAGCATCCTCCTGGCTATTGGGGCACTACCTGGCTATTGGGGGCACTAGCTGGCTAATGGAGGCACTTCCTGGCTATTAGGGGCACTACCTGGCTATTTTGGGCACTACCTGGCTAATTGGGGGAACTACGTGGCTATTGGGGGCACTGCCTGGCTAATGGGGGCATCTACCTGGATAAAGGGGGCATCTGTCTGGCTAATGGGGGCATTGCCTGGCTAATGAGGGCACTGCCTGGCTAATGTGGGCATCTACCTGGATAATGGGGGCATCTACCTGATGAAGGGGGCATCTACCTGGCTAATGGGGGCACTACCTGACTGTAAGGGGCACTACCTGGCTATTGGGGACACTACCTGGCTATTGGGGGCACTGCCTGGCTATTGGGGGCACTGCCTGGCTGTAAGGGGCACTATCTGGCTATTGGGGACAGCTACCTGGCTAGAAGGAGGCATTAACCTGGCTACAGGAGGCTACTACCTGGCTACAGGGGGTTACTACCTGGTTACAGAGTTCAAATAGGGCTCCGAGATACCTACCTATTGGGGCACAGTTTGGCGGTATCTCCCAGCTCTCCTGGTTGCTGAATAGTCCAGGGAAGCTGGGTGATGCCAAAACCTTAATTTAGCTTTCTTCCAGAGCCATTACACAGTTAGGTGGAGTGGGTGTGGCTATTTTTTAGGTGGCGTGGTTAACAAACAAAATGGCATGTATGTGTTTGACCCCTTAGATGCCACGGCAAAGATGGCCGCGGCGTCTAAATGAATGAAAAGCGGTGCCGCCGACCGTTATTTGCGGCGATCGGAGTCCCCGCAGCGTAACTGCGGGGATCTGATGCCTGGACATGGCAGCGGGAAGCCTTGTGAAGGCCTCCATCGCTGACATGTTCTCGTGTGCCCCACTTTCGGTCCCAGACAGGGAGTGGGGAAACCGCCATCTTGGTACAACCTAATGCTTTGTCTATGCAATGCATTAAGCTTTATTAACAACTGGGCCCCCTAGTGGTGAAGCACCCTAGGGGGACTCAATGTTAAAATAAAAAAAAATAAAAAAAGTTTTAAAGTACAGAAAAAAAAGTATTAAAAGTTAAAATCACCCCCTTTCCCCATTTTACAAATAAAAACAATAAAATAATAAAAAGTTACACATATTTGGTATCGCTGCGTCCGAAAAAGTCAGATCTATAAAAATAAAAGATCATTTATCCCGTGCGCTGAACGCCGTAGAAGAAAAAATTCCAAACGCCAAAATTGTGTTTTTTGGTCATTTCACGTCACATAAAAATGGAATAAAAGTGATCAAAAAAGTCGCATGCATTCCAAACTGCTAGAAATAAAAAGTACGCTTTAGCCCACAAAAAATGCACCCTCGCTGACATTCGTAGGTGATAGTACAAAAAAGTTATTGGTCGCACAAAATGGCGCCACGGCGCAAATTTCAAAAGTAGAAAATGTTTGGAATTTTTTTATGGCACCAAAACATAAAGGAAACCCTACATGTTTGGTATTGGCGGATGCATATCAACCTGTAAAATACAGATAACACATTATATTTACTGAAGATTGAATGCCATAAAAGCAAAAAACCCGCAAACATGGCGAAAGTACTTTTTTTTTACAATTTGCCCCACTTGGAATTTTTTTACGGTTTCCCAGTATATTCTATAGTACAGTGAATAACACCACTAAAATGCACATCTTGTCCCGCAAAATAAAAGCCCTCATAGGTCTATGTAGGTGGAAAAATAAAAAAGTTATGGCTCTGGGAAGGCGAGGAGGGAAAAACGAACGTGTCAACAAAAAAAATCACAAAGTCCTTGAGGGGTTAATATTAATCTGGGGAGAAGATGAAATCAGATCCTGCAGCCACCTCATTTGGTGTATTAAACTCATCTAAGGGTACACTGATCGAGTGAGTCTTTGCAAACATAGGGATCATCTGAGAATGCTACAGGTTTTAGTTACACAGATATATGAAATAGATCTAGTCCAATTCTTAGAAACGTAAATAAAATATACATATAATAAAATATGCAGACATCAGCATACAGGTGGTATTGAAAGCAATGTGATGCTATGAGCTGACCCAGACCAAGAATGTCGATATAGAAGAGTAGTGGGCCCAGGACTGACCCCTGGGGGACACCAACAGACAGCAGGCGAGAGGAGAAGGTGGTGCGAGAGTGTGAGACGCTGTTCTACCGGTGAGGTACGAGGAGATCCAGGAAAGGGTCTGTCTGTGATGCCAAGGGAGGAGAGGATGTGTAGGAGTGAATGGTCGACAGTGTCAAAGGCAGAGGACAGGTCTAGGAGGAGAAGCACAGAGTACTGGCGTGAGGCTTTGGCAGTTACTAGGTCATTGGTGACTTTGGTTAGGGCGGTTTTAGTAGAGTGGTGGGGTCGGAAACCAGATGGTAGTGGGTCAAGGAGAGAGTTGGTGGAGTGATGGGATAACAGTTGAAGATGGACGTGTTGCTCTAGGAGCTTAGAGGCGAATGGAAGCAGTGAGATGGGGAGATAGTTGGACAGTGAAGAGGGGTTTTAAAGATTTGGGTTCTTAAGGATGGGGGTGATGGTAGCGTGTTTAAAGGAGGAAGGGAAGATGCCAGAGGTTAATGATAGTTGAAGAGATGGATGAGGGCTGGGATGATAACAGCACTAAGGTCAGGGATGAGGTGGGATGGCAGTGGGTCAAGACTACAGGTGGTGAGGTTCGATTTGGACAGTAGAGAGAAGAGCTTGTCAGGAGTGTCAGGAGAGAAGCAAGTTAGGGGGGAATAGTGATGAGCAGGTGTAGAGGTGGGCTGTGGGACACTGCAGAAATAGAGGTAGGCTGAAGGAACTGAGGGGTGAAGCTTTGTCTGATGAGATTTATTTTATTTTGGAAGTGAGTTGCAAAATCATCTGCTGAGAGGAAAGATGGCTGTAAGGAGCATCTACCTGGCTATTGGGGCACTAACTTGCTATTGGGGGCACTACCTGGCTATTGGGGAAACTAACTGGCTGTAAGGAGCATCTACCTGGCTATTGGGGGGAACTACGTGGCTATTGGGGGCACGGCCTGGCTAATGGGGGCACCTACCTGGATACCGGGGGCATCTGTCTGGCTAATGGGGGCATTGCCTGGCTAATGGGGGCACTGCCTGGCTAATGTGGGCATCTACCTGGATAATGGGGGCATCTACCTGGCTAATGGGGGCACTACCTGGCTGGTGGGGGCCTCTCCCTGGCTCTTGGGGGCATCTACTTGGCTATTGGGAGTATCTGCCTGGCTATTGAGGGCATCTACCTGGCTATTGGCGGCACTACCTGGCTATTGGGGAAACTAACTGGCTGTAAGGAGCATCTACCTGGCTATTTGGGGGAACTACGTGGCTAATAGAGGTACTTCCTGGCTATTAGGGGCACTACCTGGCTATTTTGGGCACTACCTGGCTATTGGTGGAACCACCTGGCTGTAAGGGGCACTACCTGGCTATTGGGGGCACTACCTGGCTGTAAGGGGCACTACCTGGCTATTGGGGGCACTGCCTGGCTGTAAGGGGCACTACCTGGCTATTGGGGGCACTGCCTGGCTGTAAGGGGCACTATCTGGCTATTGGGGACAGCTACCTGGCTAGAAGGGGGCATTAACCTGGCTACAGGAGGCTACTACCTGGCTACAGGGGGTTACTACCTGGCTACAGGGTTCAAATAGGGCACCGAGATACCTACCTATTGGTGCACAGTTTGGCGGTATCTCCCAGCTCTCCTGGTTGCTGAATAGTCCAGGGAAGCTGGGTGATGCCAAAACCCTAATTTAGCTTTCTTCCAGAGCCATTACACAGTTAGGTGGAGTGGGTGTGGCTATTTTTGAGGTGGCGTGGTTAACAAACAAGATGGCATGTATGTGTTCGACCCCTTAGATGCCACGGCAAAGATGGCCGCGGCGTCTAAATGAATGAAAAGCGGTGCCGCGGACCGTTATTTGCGGCGATCGGAGTCCCTGCAGCATAACTGCGGGGATCTGATGCCTGGACATGGCAGCGGGAAGCATTGTGAAGGCCTCCATCGCTGACATGTTCTCATGTGCCCCACTTCCGGCCCCAGACAGGGAGTGGGGAAACCGCCATCTTGGTACAACCTAATGCATGGTCTATGCAATGCATTAGGCTGTATTAACGATCGCGCCCCCTAGCGGTCAAGCACCCTCGGGGGACTCAATGTTAAAATAAAAAAATAAACAAAGTTTTAAAGTACAGAAAAAAAGTATTAAAAGTTAAAATCACCCCCTTTCCCCATTTTACAAATAAAAACAATAAAATAATAAAAAGTTACACATATTTGGTATCGCCGCGTCCGAAAAAGTCAGATCTATAAAAATACAAGATAATTTATCCCGTACGCTGAACGCCGTTGAAGAAAAAATTCCAAACGCCAAAATTGTGTTTTTTGGTCATTTCACGTCACATAAAAATGGAATAAAAGTGATCAAAAAAGTCGCATGCATTCCAAACTGCTAGAAATAAAAAGTACGCTTCAGCCCACAAAAAATGCACCCTCGCTGACATTCGTAGGTGATAGTACAAAAAAGTTATTGGTCGCACAAAATGGCGCCACGGCGCAAATTTCAAAAATAGAAAATGTTTGGAATTTTTTTATGGCACCAAAACATAAAGGAAACCCTACATGTTTGGTATTGGCGGATGTATATCAACCTGTAAAATACAGATAACACATTATATTTACTGAAGATTGAATGCCATAAAAGCAAAAAAACCCGCAAACATGGCGAAAGTACTTTTTTTTTACAATTTGTCCCACTTGGAATTTTTTTGCGGTTTCCCAGTATATTCTATAGTACAGTGAATAACACCACTAAAAAGTATATTTTGTCCCGCAAAATAAAAGCCCTCATAGGTCTATGTAGGTGGAAAAAATAAAAAAGTTATGGCTCTGGAGAAGGCGAGGAGGGAAAAACGAACGTGTCAACAAAAAAAAAATCACAAAGTCCTTGAGGGGTTAATATTAATCGGGGGAGAAGATGAAATCAGATCCTGCATCCACCTCATTTGGTGTA
The DNA here is from genome assembly GCA_025379985.1 of Phyllomedusa bahiana. Lineage (NCBI taxonomy): Eukaryota > Metazoa > Chordata > Amphibia > Anura > Hylidae > Phyllomedusa > Phyllomedusa bahiana. Next base: position 18,269 of record JAODAL010030080.1, on the reverse strand, counting down.
TTAAACTCATCTAAGGGTACACTGATCGAGTAAGTCTTTGCAAACATAGGGATCATCTGGGAATGCTACAGGTTTTAGTTACACAGATATATGAAATAAATCTAGTCCATTTCTTAGAAACGTAAATAAAATATACATATAATAAAATAGGAAGGGAAGATCTCTCCTTAAGGAGAGCACTGAACGAACGGCTTGCAGAGTTTTTGTTTTGCCTTTCCGCCCTCTACTTAGCATCTGCATATCACAAGGCATTATGGGAAAGGGGCTGAGAAGCCCACAGCGCCCTCTGTTGGTTTGTAACAAATCCCTCAATTTGCTTTTGACCCACGAGTCTTGAGAAAGCAAAAAGGATTTTTTAGCCAAGCCAGTATCTCTCATCTACAGACAACGCTGTTTCGGGATTTTTGTCCCTCTTCAGTGCAGAGTAGAGAAGATACTGGCTGGCTGTGTGGGAGGCATCGGGTAGCTCAGGAAGGGAAGATCTCTCCTTAAGGAGAGCACCGAACGAACGGCTTGTAGAGTTTTTGTTTTGCCTTTTTCGCCCTCTACTTAGCATCTGCATATCACAAGGCATTATGGGAAAGGGGCTGAGAAGCCCACAGTGCCCTCTGTTGGTTGTAACAAATCCTCAATTTGCTATTGACCCAACGAGTCTTGAGAAAGCAAAAAGGATTTTGTGGGCTTCTCAGCCCCTTTCCCATAATGCCTTGTGATATAATAAAATATGCAGACATCAGCATACAGGTGGTATTGAAAGCAATGTGATGCTATGAGCTGACCCAGACCAAGAATGTAGATAGAGAAGAGTAGTGGGCCCAGGACTGACCCCTGGGGGACACCAACAGACAGCGGGCGAGAGGAGGAGGTGGTGCGAGAGTGTGAGACACTAAATGTTCTATCAGTGAGGTACGAGGAGATCCAGGAAAGGGTCTGTCTGTGATGCCAAGGGAGGAGAGGATGTGTAGGAGTGAGTGGTCTACAGTGTCAAAGGCAGAGGACAGGTCTAGGAGGAGAAGCACAGAGTACTGGGGTGAGGCTTTGGCAGTTACTAGGTCATTGGTGACTTTGGTTAGGGCGGTTTCAGTAGAGTGGTGGGGTCAAAACCAGATTGCAGTGGGTCAAGGAGAGAGTTGTTGGAGTGATGGGATAACAGTTGAAGATGGACGTGTTGCTCTAGGAGCTTAGAGGCAAATGGAAGCAGTGAGATGGGGAGATAGTTGGACAGTGAAGAGGGGTTGAGAGATGGTTTCTTAAGGATGGGGGTGATGGTAGCGTGTTTAAAGGAGGAAGGGAAGATGCCAGAGGTTAATGATAGATTGAAGAGGTGGGTAAGGGCTGAGATGATAACAGCACTAAGGTCAGGGATGAGGTGGGATGGCAGTGGGTCAAGACTACAGGTGGTGAGGTTCGATTTGGACAGTAGAGAGAAGAGCTTGTCAGGAGTGACAGGAGAGAAGCAAGTTAGGGGGGAATAGTGATGAGCAGGTGTAGAGGTGGGCTGTGGGGACACTGCAGAAATAGAGGTAGGCTGAAGGAACTGAGGGGTGAAGCTTTGTCTGATGAGATCTATTTTATTTTGGAAGTGAGTTGCAAAATCATCTAGTGAGAGGAGAGATGGGGGAGGAGGTGCAGGTGGACGCAGGAGAGAGTTGAAGGTGTTAAAAAGTTGTCTGGGATTGTGAGACAGGGAAGATATGATAGCGGGGAAGTAGTCTAATTGGGCTGAGGTGAGTGCAGATTTAAATGTGTGCAGTGCTTGTTTGTATGAGGCGAGATCCTCAGTGGAGCGTGTTTTTTATTGGCGGGGGAGGGAGATTAAATTAGGTGGTAGACGGCAATCTCATACGTGTTTTCTTCCAGTGGCGTAGGGCAATTCTGGAAGCTCGCCTTCGCTGTTTGGTGGAGTCGATGTGCCAGGGTTGTCTGTTGATTTTGCGGGTTCTGTTGTGTTGAGAGGGGCGACAGTGTCAAGAGTGGAGGTGATTGTGTTGTTATAGATTGTGGTGGCTGCGTCTGGATCAGCAAATAAGGATATAGTAGAGAGGGGAGCTAGAGAGTCAGAGAGAGTGTGAGGGTTGAGGTTTTGTAGGTTCCTGCGTGGGTGCACTAGATTTGGTGCAGGAGGTGCAGGTATAGTGGGGATGGAGGAAAAGGTGAGCAAGTTGTGGTCAGAGAGGAGAGGAGAAGAGCGTTTGAGAGGTTAGATAGGGGGCAAAGGCAGGTGAAGATGAGGTCCAGTGTGTGTCCATCTTTATGAGTGGCTCCAGAGGTCCAATGGGAGAGGGCAAAGGAGGAGGAGAGTGACAGGAGTTTGTTAGTAGGGCAGTGGGGTGTATCAATTGGGATGTTAAAATCTCCCATGATAGTAGTGGGGATGTCGGTGGAAAGCAAGTGGAAAGAAAGTACTGGCATGTTTATGTTCCCTTTGAAGCAAAGTACTTTGAATCCTCAGTCCCCGGAACCATAACCTTGTTACAGTGAGAGGCATAGATCTAGTTAGGCTTTACCTCCAGCTTTTACAGATATGTGTGGTCAGGAACACTTGGTAGGGTCCATCAAACTGTGGTTCCGGAGCTCTTCTCATGTATCTTTTAACAATAACCCAATCTCCTGGATGTAAGAGCTGTGAACCATCCATCAGAATCTAAAGCAAGAACTTGAGAACACCCTATACACCCAAACACCCTATAAGAGTTGTCACATAAGAAGTAAAGCCACTATGCTGCATCTGGAGTTCTTGTAGAAAACAAAACAATTAACACCAATCCTAAGGACCTAGGGCCGCCTGACCAAACCTGAAATGTCTGACCTGTCTTATTATTAAGAGGTACCCGATGAATAAAGAGAGCTAATGGCAAACATTCAGTCCATGGCTTTCCAAGTTCCTGCATAGCTTTTTGGATCTTTGACTTTAAGGTATAATTTAGTCTCTTCACTCTCCTGCTGCTCCACTCTAGACCATATAAAAAGTCTAAAAATAAATGCTTCCATGACATCTTCAATGAAGGGTGTGCCTCGATCATTTTCGATGGTTTCAGGAACTCAATATCTGCACAACACTTCTGACAGTAGCTTCTTGGCTCTAACTTGAGCAGTAGCAACTTCAGGTCATTCGGAGAACAGAGTAATGCAGACCAGAACATACTCCTACTTTCCCACTCAAGGCATTGTAGTCTCTGGAAAGGATAGTCTGCTCTGAGAGTGTGACGCTGCAGGGTCTTTATTGTTCTTCCCTTGTTGTTTCTGGCACATATCATACATCTTTGAGTATACTTGGCAGCAACCGTTGTAATCCAGGGGCACACCAGAATTTATTGACTAGATCAGTCACCACAGTCTTTGACTGGTGTGTGACTCCATGTGCAGCTTGAGCCATCATGGGATAAAGGGGTCTTTGATGACACAGTCTATTCCCAACTGTCCATAGGCCTTGCATAATCAAAATCCCCTTCTTCTCTTTCCAAATCTTCTGTTCTTCTTCTCCAGCTTGTTCTTCTTGTAACTTTTCAAAATGTCAAAGTTCAGAGGCAACTGTAGCGCTTGTTCTTCTTGTAATGCTATGACGATGATGGCAGGATTCAGCTTGGTTTGGGCAGCTTTAGTTGCCTTTTGCTTCACTTGTATCTGTTTTAGAATGTCCTTTAACTTTAATAATTGCAACTCTTGTAGGCAGCAGCAATGCCTCCATCAGTGCCCGCACTTGTTTGCCATTTTTAATAGATTGTACATTTGCTGTAAGAAAAGATCCTGCTTTCCATATCGGACCATAGTCATGTTTGATTCCAAACACATAGAGAGAGTCTGTATATATATATATATATATATATATATATATATATATATATATATATATATTGGTAGTAGAACCAGCAACACATTTGCAAGCTTCTTGCTTCTTAAGCAATAAAATACACTGTAGCTTTAACTTTAAATATCTAACAGCTGAAAGATATTTTGGTTAAACCTGAAAATTATTGCAGAACATTCGTTCCTCAAGACGTAGAGGATGCCCTCTTGTTCTAGATACAGTCCTGGGTATAAATAAATCTTGTGAGAGATCACTAATTGACTTTCATAGTTAAACATATTTATTATGTCCCCCTAAGCCGTCTTTTCTCAAAAACTAAATAACCTAATTTTGCTAAATCTTTCTGGGTTAATTGCAGTCACCCAGACCTTATTATTATTTTTGTTGCCCGCTTTGTACCGGTTCAAGCTCTACAATGTCTTTCCTGTGCACTGGTGCCAAAAACCGTACACAATATTCCATGTGTGGTCTAACCAGTGACTTGTATAATGGGAGAATAATGTTCTCATCATGTGCATCTATGCCCCTTTTAATGCACCCATAATCCTATTTGCCTTGGCAGCTGCTGCCTGACACTGGCTGCTACAATTAAGTTTACTGTTACCAGGATTCCCAAGTCCTTCTCCATGTCACTTTTTACCCAGCGTTTTTTCCATTTAACATGTAGTCATGTAATGTATTTTCCTCCCCATGTGCATAACCTTGCATTTTATCTGTATTAACCTCATCTGCAATTTCTCTGCCCAGGCCTCCAACTTATCCAGAGCCCTTTGTAATAACACATTATCCTCTATTGTGTTGATTACTTTACAGAGCTTAATATCATCTGCAAAGATCGATATTCTACTGTGTAATCCCTGTGTAAGATCATTAATTAAAATGTTAAAGAGGATAGGGCCCAATACTGAGCCCTGTGGTATCCCACTAGTAACAGGGATCCAGTCTGAGTATGCACCGTTAATTACCACCCTTTGTTCTCTATCAGTGAGCCAGTTGCTTACCCACTTGCACACATTTTCCCCCAGTCCAAGCATTCTCATTTTATGTACCAACCTTTTATGTGGCACAGTATCAAATGCTTTAGAAAAATCTAGATATATGACATCCAGTGTCTCACCCCGATCCAGTCTAGAACTGACTTCCTCATAGAAGCTGATGAGATTAGTCTGACAGGACCGATCCTTCATAAACCCATACTGGAACGGCGTTATACATTTATCTTCAGTGAGATACTTCAGGATAGCATCTCTGAGAAAACCTTCAAACATTTTACCTACAACAGAGGTTAAACTTACCGGCCTATAGTTTCCTGGATCACTTTTTGACCCCTTTTTGAATATTGGCACCACATTTGCTATGCGCCATCCTTTGGGACATAACCCCGTTATGAGACAGTCCATAAATATTAAGAATAGGGGCCTCTATGACATCATTTAACTCCCTTAGGACACGTGGGTGTATGCCATCAGGACCTGGGGATTTGTCTATTTTAATCTTCTTAAGACTGAGCTGCACTTCTTCCTGGGTTAGGCAAGAAACTTTTAAGTTGGAGTTTACCTCATCCTTCTGTTCAACAGGAAGGTCATCCTCCTTGGTAAATACAGTAGAGAAAAAAGTTTTTTAATAGGTTTGCTTTTTTCTCATAGCCCTCTACTGTCTCTCCCTCAGTACTTTTCAAAGGGCCAACATTTTCTGGTTTTTTTTTTTTCAAATTCAATGCTTTGTTGAACAATAAAAGTAAATTTTCACAAAACTAAGCAAATTGATTTCAAATACTGGTTTTTGTACATCACTCATAGCGAATAAAAACAGACTCAGCAATAGTACATATAAGTAAACATTCTAAGTGAAATCCAAAGTTTTGAATGTAAATCAGGATGAGAACTACAAATCCTTAGTGTTCAAAAACCAACTATACACATACCTATCTTTAAATTTTTATTAACATACCATGTGATCCGGAACATTTAACTATATTTAAATCAAACTAAACGACTTTTTTGGTTGAGGAGAAACTGTGTCTGTTATTCTGAGAAAGACTATTGTTTTTCAATACACTGTGGGGGAGAGGATCAATTGCATCGTGTCGACCGGAGAAGTCGCTGTCAGCCCACCTGCTCAAGACAGGCCCAAGCAACCCAAACATCCTAGCGCAATGTACAGTACCAGAATTATTGAAAGCGTACATAGTCTGGAGAGCCACAAAACTCCATCCAGTCCCTCCAGGTTTTATAGTATTTATCCATGGTCTGATTTTGATCAGCGCTAATCTCTTCCATTCTTTGCAATACAAAGATCTCCTTAAACCAGTCAGAGACTGTTGGAACAATATTAGATCTCCAGCGCCTAGGTATCAGTTCTCGTGCTGCTACCAGCAAAAAAATCAACATGTTTCCCTTTAGAACACATAGTGGCAGAGGTATCATAAAGAGGAGCAATGGAGCCGGGTCATTTTGCAAGCTTATTCCCGTGACCAGGCGAATCACATGAACTACTTTAATCCAAAAAGGTTGAATGAGTGGACAGCTCCACCAGATATGTGACAGCGACCCAACATCGCCATTGCATCTCCAATATTCGCTAGAGACCGCGGGAAACACTTTATGCAAAAATTCCGGGACCCTATACCATCTTGATAAAATGTTATAATTCAACTCTTGAAGTTTACAGGATTTTAGGGACCTGTGGGAAAGAATACATGCTTTATTCCAGTCCTCTGCCGTGAATTCCCTTCCCAAATCTCTTTCCCAACTCGCCTTGTACGGGGGAGGTGCAGTTGTCAGCTCTCTAATTATCCAATTATATAACAGAGAGATGAGATGCGTGGATCCCGGCTGCCCAGTGATATAGGACTCAAAGAGGTTAAGTCTCTATATAAGCTTAGCGAAACTCTGTTGGTGGCATAAAAGGACTGTACTTGAATGTAGGTAAACCACGTGCAAGGCCTCAGATGAAGCAGGTCTCGTATCTCTGAGAACGGTTTCAGAGGTGAACCCACTGTGATATCCCTGAAAGTTAGAGAGTGCCGGATGGGAGGGTTAGAATTGTTTAGTAATAGGCCAGCTATAGGGATGTCAGGGTTTCCCACTACAGGCATCAAAGGACCGTCTGCCGTAAAAAGCTTAGTTTCAGGGCCATATATTCTCCACGCTTGCAGCGTATGTTGTACTACCCAGGGCATAGCCATCAATCCTGACCTTGGAAGGGCTCTTCTCCCTAGCCACGGCAACCCTGAAAGGGAGTCTCCATATACATATTCCTCTAATTGGACCCACGCCTTTTTTGCTCCATGTGCCGAAGACATTTATCCACTGAGCGAAAAAACTGTCTGGGCGAAAGTACAGGGACAGTCTGAAACAGATAGAGAAGCCGGGGCAACACATTCATTTTTAGAATGTTGATGCGTCCCAGCCACGAGAAATCTCATCTCTCCCAGCGAGTCAAATCCCGAGCAATAACCGCAAGGAGCGGGCCAAAGTTCAGGTCGCCTAGCTGGTTCAGATCTGACGGGATGTGAGTCCCCAGGTACTTAAAAGACTGCGTTGCCCACATAAATGGAAAATTATCCTTCAGGCCCCTCACCATTTAGTTGGTAAGGGTTATATTCGGGGACCTATACTTGTTCAAGTTCACTTTAAAGTTAGAGAATCTTCCGAATTGCTCCAGAACATCCATCAGAACAGGTAGGGACATCAAGGGCTGTGTGATAAATAACAACAAGTCGTCCGCATAGCCAGCACATTTATATATCTATTCCTTTATCACAATGCCCTTGATATCTGGGTTCCACCTAATGCTCTGTAGCAGGTGTTCCATGTTCAGGACGTACAAAATAGGGGAAAGGGGACAACCCTTCCTGGTGCCATTGCCAAAGGAAACGGGGGCCAACAGGGATCCATTAATTCTAATCCTCGTGTGTGGGTTTCTATATAGTGCCATAATGCGCTGAAGCATAAAAGGGCCCAGCCCTATACTAGACAGAACCCCTTCCATAAAGGACCAGTCCATTCTGTTGAACGCTTTTTCAGCGTCTAGCGATAGCAGCATACAGGGCACGGCCGCCATCCTAGCCTGGTGTTCAAGGGAGATTGTTTTAAGTGTGTTGTCCCGGATCAGGTCCCCCAGGATGGTGTTCAAGCGCACGGACAATAATTTTGCAAAGAGTTTCATGTCGACGTTTAATAGAGAGATTGGCCTGTAGCTGGAGCACAGCAAGGGGTCTTTCCCCTCTTTAGGAATGACTGTAATAGAGGCCTGGAGGAAGTGCTCTGGAAAGGGACTCAATGAAGACATCGAGTTCAAAGAGCTCAGCAGGGGAGCAGAGATCTCCTCTTTTAAGAGATTATAAAACTTGGCAGTAACCCCATCTGGTCCTGGGCTTTTGCCAGATGGGAGGGATGTTAAAGCCGAGTCAAGCTCCTCCAAAGTGAAGGGCTCCTCCAAAGCAGCGAGTCTGTCTGGGGAGATACGTATCTAAAGGGATAGATACGTCTGCTTAAGATACGTATCTAAAGGGATAGAGGGGGATGATGACATTGATTTTGGTAGGTTATACAGATCATGGTAGCAAGCTCGGAAACACTCCATTATGTTTGTGGTCAAATGTTCCATTTTGCCAGCTTTGTTCTTAATCGCAGGGACATACAATGATGCCCGTTTATCTCTTAATGCTCTCGCTAACATCTTACTGGGTTTATTGCTCCATTCATAGTAGGACTTGGAGCAGAGCTGCCTGTAACGATTATTTCTCATCTCCAGTTGTTTCAGGATGTCATGTCGCAGCTGAGTTAATTCCCTCAATGTCATCTCGTCCTGCGAGGCCTTATGTGCTGTTTCAAGAATCCCAAGCCTGGTAAGCATTTTCGACATCTTTGCCGAGGCTTCTCTCTTTAATCTGGCTCCATGTTTTATTAGTATTCCTTGCAGCACGCACTTTAAAGCCTCCCATTTGAGCTGGCACGAAGAAGCATCAGTGCGATGATCATCCAGAAAAAGTCGGGCTGATTGAGTCAGACCTGTCATACATAGGGTGTCATTGAGGAGAGACTCATTGAGTTTCCACAAAAGCCGCTCGGCTAGCATCAGGAACATTCAGCTCACAGTGGACAGGAGCGTGATCTGATAACAATATGAGGGGAGGGCCGAATGGTGTAGGAAAATGTAGTCAATTCTACTGTACCTTCCATGCGGGGCAGAGTAAAAGGTGTATTCCCGAGTAGTCGGGAACAATATGCGCCAGGCGTCACAAAGTTGCATATTATGAAGAAGCTTTTTAATCTTATTCAATTTGTTTAGAAGGAAAAATGATGTTCGGCAGACGTGTCCAACTCCGGGTGTAAGGAGACATTGAAGTCCCCACAGACCACTAACGGACCCTGGGTGAAGGCGTTAAGCACATCTAAGGTTTTATCCAGGAACGTCAATTGGCCCTGGTTCGGGGCATAGACATTGGCTAATGTGTAGACCCTGCCCCGTATGCTGCACCGCACAAAAATGAAGCGACCATCCTCATCTGCTCTGGTCTCCAAAATCTTATGCGACAAAGATCTATGGAAGAGTATCACTACCCCCTTTGTTTTGTTATTTCCGTAGCTGCTATGGCACCAGGGAAGGGTCATATTTATTTTTCCAGGTGGTCAGCTGCCCACTGCAGAAGTGGGTCTCCTGTACACAGAGGATTTGGGTTTTTGCTTTATGTATCTGATATAATATCTTAGACCTCTTCTCCGGCACATTAAAACCTTTTACGTTAAAGAAGGAGATTCTTACGGACATCATGTTGGTCCCAGAACCACCCACCACAACCACCACAGGACTCCCAACCAAGGCCAACAGTGGACCAATTTTTCTATTGGACCCAGTAACAAGAGCAAAAAGGCAACGGAACAGTCGTGTGGCAACAAAACTATAGTTTGCAACATATCTGCTGCTGTGTGTAGGCATGGACCGCCTACATCCGTCCCTATTGGGGGACTGTGACTGGCCGTCACAAGTCGAGGAGGGGAACGTACACTACTCTCCGGGCGTAGGTTCGCCATATGGCGAGCAGCAGCGACTTCCACTAACCTACATCGGACGTGCACGATCTATATAATCAAAATGTAAACACTGGGGGAAGTAATTATGTCCGGTTTGCAGCCAGAGGGAGGGGAGGAAGGGGGGGGGAGGAGGGAAGAGAAGAGGAGAGAGAGAGAAGAAAAAAAAAAGGGGGGGGGAGAAAAGAGGTGATGGGAAAGGGTAGAAATAGGAGGGGTGACCGCAGTTCGGATAATGCTGTAAAAGAAAGAGTACATGGGACCAAAAGGGGATGTCACTTTTAGCATTAGAAGTGCCGACTCCTATAATGAGGAAGTGTGGGGAGACCCCACAACATGTGTTAGTCTCGGAATGCAATAATCTTGGAGGTGCACTTGTAGAGGGGTCTGATCCCCACAGTCAGGAGAAGCTGGTCTCCTGGTTTTCGCCCGTCAATGGGCAAGGAGGGAGAATGCAGCGTTGTCACAAAGCCGGGGATTATTGCGTATTGAACATTAGTCCCCTTTTGACCGCACCTCTAGTGCCATCTATACTGCTTACACCTCTGGGGGGCTTACGAGGTCTCTGCAGTTTAGCAGCACCCTGCTGATCCCTGGCCTTGACCAGGGAGCTCCCTGCCGAGAGGCGAGACGGGGAGGGCGTCAGGAACATGGACTCCCATTCTGGTAAGGAGATGTCCGGTAGATCTAGCTCTTCCAGGAACAACGGCAACTCCGCAGGTGTATGCAGCGAGATGAGCCTGTCCCCTCTGTGCACTTGCAGCGAGAACGGGAATCCCCAGCGGTATGGTATATTGCGGGACTGTAGCACAGACAGAAGCGGTGTGAGTGTCAGCCTGAGTCGTACCGTGCACCTGGATAAGTCCGAGTAGACCGATATCTTTGCACCCTCCCACATTAGGTTTTGTGAGAATCTCGCTTTTTTCATAATGGATTCTTTGACCATAAAGTAATGAATCCGGCAGATCACATCGTGCGCATCATCTTGACTCTGTGGCCTTAAGGCTCTATGGGCCCTATCTAGCTCTATGTGTTTATCATCTTTCCTTCCAAGAAGCATGTTGAAAAATTTTGTGAGAGCTTGAGGCAGGTCTTGAGATGAAACAGACTCCGGGAGACCTCGAATACGTATATTATTTCTTCTGTTACGATTCTCAAGATCGACCATATGGTCTATGAGGTCTTGGTGAAGCACTTTCTGGCGGGCAACTGTGGATTGCAGGTCCGCTATGGAGTGCTGGACAGTGGTTTGGAACTGTTCAAGATTGTGGACCCTGTCTTGCAGGACATTGATATCAGTTTTCACAATCTGCAAGTCTTGCCACCATACAGCCTTAAGATCTTGCGCCATGGCAGTAATATCGTTTTTCACAGGTATTAAAGATAGTAGGGCCTGTAATGCAGGGTGACCCCTCAGAGTTTGTAAGGCTTCCTCTCTGGGCATGTTGCTATAGGAGCCCGACTCTCGTCTCATCATTTGGCTAGGGGGATCTGCATCAGTAACATCAGCACAAGCTGAATTGCTCCCTGGAGAGCTACTGCTGGACCACACTTCAGATAGTCCAGGTTCATCAAGGTGAGTGCTCCATTGGTGCCTGTTGTTTGCAGGCTCAACATTAGATCCTCCAATAGGTCAGGGACCGACTCTACTGCAGAGGAGGTCAGCCCTTTCCCCTTGCAAGGGGTTTGCCTCTCAGCTTGCGCCATGTTCCCGTTAGGGCTGGTGTGAGTGTCCTCTCCACAAGATGGCGACCCGCCACGTGGTGTCGCCATGCTGCCCTTTCCTTCTGGGGGGGGCCACCGTGGGGAATGGATGCTGTACTCACTGCGACCTCCATTGCTGTGTCAGGTCTGAACCGGGAGTCCTGTGGAGTGGTGACAGGGCCGCTGCATCTCTCCGCTGCTGTGGAGGTCTGCGTGGACTGTGCTTCGGGTGAGGCACTAGGATGTAGTTCCAGCGCGTGTTCCTCTCCTTCCTCTCCGGCTGCCTGTCGCTGTAACTGCTGGTTAGCTACTGCCGAGGTTCCACGTCGGGACTCTTGAGGTTCGGCGGGAGCACAGGTATGATCCGGCAATCCGCTCTCTCGCCGCTGCGCCCGACCTGCTGCTGGGCACCGCGGAGGTCTCAAGTCCAGCCAAGATGGCGCCCGCTCCGGCGAGGCAACGTCGAGTCTTCTGCTTGCCCCGCAAGCGGTGTAAAATAATTAGAGATGGGAATTCCGGCTTCACCACCCGCCGAGGAGTCTCTGGGCTTTCTTTTCCCCTTCTTTAGTCCCATTTGTGCAAAGCTTTTCCCCTATTTTACTGCGTGCACGATGAGGAGCTCAGTTACCCACGTCCCTCAGCCAGCATGCCAGGCCACGCCCCCCCAACATTTTCTGTTTTAATCTTTTTACTATTTATATAGTTAAAAAATATTTTGAGGTTAGTTTTACTTTCTATAGCAATATGTCTTTCCGTCTCCAGCTTTGCTTCCTTTATCTTTATTTTACACATTTTATTTTTTCCCTATAGCTTCTTAGCGCCCCTTCACTACCCTCTTGTTTTAGTAGGTGAAACGCTTTCTTTTTGATTTTTATTGCCTCTTTTACATCTCTGTTGATCCACATTGGGTTTTTCCTGTTTCTAATTATTTTATTACCATAAGGTATGTACCTCTCACAGTGGTAGCCTAGGATGTTTTTAAAAATATCCCATTTATTATTGTGTTTTTGTGGCTCCTTGACAAAAAACTCTATTGAAGGATAAACAGAAATTTATTATATTATGGTCACTATTTACCAGGTGCCCCTCAACCTGAACCTTTGTTACTCTGTCAGGTCTATTAGTCAATATTAAGTCTAGAAGGGCCTTTCCTCTAGTCGGTTCTTGCACCATTTGGCAAAGGTAATTATCATTAGTTATTGACAAAAACCTGTTTCCTTTATGAGAGCTACAGGTTTCAGATTCCCAATAGATGTCTGGATAGTTAAAGTCACCCATTATAACAACCTCATTCTGATTAGCCGCCTCATCTATTTGCCTGAGGAGTGCATCTTCTTTGGGTTCTGTTATATTTGGGGGCCTATAGCAGACCCCTTTTACTATCATATTATTGTTGTTGCCCCCATGTATATTTACCCATAATGACTCCACATGTTCATTACCTGTACCAATATCTTCCCTCAGTGTTGGCGTCAGACAGGATTTTACATAGACACCTCCCCCCCTTCCGGTCTTTACGATCCCTTCTAAATAGACTGTAACCGTGTAAGTTAACCGCCCAGTCGTAGCTCTCATTCAGCCATGTCTCAGATATCCCCACTATGTCATATTTTTCTTCAGCTATAAGTAATTCTAGTTAATTTATTTTGTTGGACAGACTCCTGGCATTTTTCCGTTTTTATTCCTTTCTCCCTGATCGTTTTAACTATTGCTACATCCCCTCCCTCCACTCCACCCCCTGTTTTATTCCTAATTCCCAGCTCTCTATCTTCACTATCTTGCACGCTATATGTGTAGTTTCCCTCCCCCCCAGTCCCTAGTTTAAATATTCCTCCAACTTCCTAGCCATTTTGTTCCCCAATACAGCTGCACCCTCCCCATTTAGGTGCAGCCCATCCCTAGCATAGAATCTGTAGCCAAAACAGAAGTCAGCCCAGTTCTCCAAAAACCCAAATCCCGCTTTCCAACACCAATTTTTGAGCCACTTATTCACCTCTCTAATCTCCCGCTGCCTCTCTGGTGTGGCCCGTGGAACAGGTAATATTTCTGAAAATATTACCTTGGAGGTCCTTGCCTTGAGCTTTTGGCCTAAGTCCCTGAAATCATTTTTAAGCACACTTCACCTACCTCTAACTTTGTCATTGGTGCCAATGTGCACCATGACAGCTGGATTCTCTCCAGCCCCACCCAGCAATCTGTCAACCCGATCCGCGATATGTCGAACTCGGGCCCAAGGTAAACAACATATTGTTCGATGATCTCGGTCTTTGTGGCAGATTGCCCTGTCTGTACCCCTAATAATGGAGTCCCCAACTACTAGCACCTGTCTAGCCTGACCTGCACTCCTAGTCCCCATCTTACTGGAGCAGACAGGGGTAGTGTCTTTCTGAGCTGATATCCCCCTCATCTGCCAATCTTGCAAATTTGTTGGGGTGTACCAGATCAGGGCTAGCCTCCCTGACACTCTTCCCTCTACCCTTCTTTCTAACTGTTACCCAGATAGCTGCCTTATGTTTCTGCACCTCCATGCTGCCATCCTCCCCAGCATCTACACCTGCGAGTGAGTGCTCAGTGGGCAGCAAACTCGCTTCCAAGTTGGCAATGGATCTCAGTGTTGCCACTTTGCTCATTTAGATCCAGGATACGGGCTTCTAAATGTGCCCCCTCGAACTGTTGCTCAAGGATGGCATACATTGCACAGGTTGTGCACTGGACAGCCTTGTCAAACATGGAACTCATGGGGATGTTCCCAAAAAGATATATGAATACAATTGTAATAATAAGCAATACAACACTGTCCCCTCTAAACTCCCCAAATCTAAAGTCTCTCAATCTTAAGTCTCCACACTTAAAAGAAGACACACATAAGAAAAACACACTCGCAGACTCGTTCACTCATTCAAAATACTCAGTTTTAAACCTTTCCCCCAATGCTGTTTGGCTGTGCTGCAATCTCTCTTTCAGCAGAAAACGTAATCTTAATACATAAAATTAGTTAATTATTATTATTATTTATTTTTGAGCGCCCTTGTTCCAGAACGCTGTACATTCAGGTTTCATACATAACATAGGTCAAACAAGTACACAGGTAACAAATTACTAACTAACAACTGGTACAGAAGGAGAGAGGTCCCTGCCCGTGAGGGCTTACACTCTAAAAGGAAGGTGGGAAGAGACAGAAGGTGAGGGGTAGACATGGTTGTGAATAGTGTAGTGACAGCAGGGTTGTTGGTTATAGGCAATCCTGAAGAGATGGATTTTCAGGTTGCTTTTGAGGCTGGTGAGAGTGGGGGAGAGTCTGAGGTGTTGAGGCAGTGAGTTCCAGATTCTGGGGGAAGCACGGGAGAAGTCTTGGAGACGGTTATGTGAGCAGTTGAAACGGGGAGAGCAGAGAAGAAGGTCCTGTGAAGAGCGGAGATTGCGTGAGGGTAGATATCTGGAGATTAAGGCAGAGATTTATGGAGGGGAGAGGGAGGTTATGGAGAGCCTTGTAGGTCAAGGTTACTAACTTGAACTGGATTCGCTGGGCAATGGGAAGCCAGTGAAGGGATTGGCAGAGGGGAGAGGCAGAGGAGTAGCGAGGAGAGAGGTGAATAAGATGGGCAGCAGAGTTGAGGATGGATTGGAGGGGAGCGAGGGTGCTAGCTGGGAGGACACAGAGAAGGATGTTGCAATAGTCTAGGCGTGAGATGACGAGGGCATTAATCCCCAAAACATTAATCCCCAAAAACTTCTGAGGGAAAATATTCCCCTTTGAACTGCAATGTTCCAAAAACACCATTGTTGTACAACATAATTGCAGCTTCTTCTTTAAGGCCTTACAACTCTTGTCTTGAAGGAAATTTAGCAAAGAAACTGATGCCATTTTATACACCTCTAGTGATGACATGCGGATTGATTGATTAATATGTTGTTTATGTATTGCAAAATCACTGTGTCTGGGGACACATTCTGCTAACAGTGGTGGCATGGCTGCTGTGAACATGCTAGGGGAATGTTGTGCACCTTGGGGCAAAACTACCCTTCCTTGTTCATGGGCTGTAATGACTGTAATGATGTGTTACATAGAGACACGTTTCCATGATTAACCCTTTGTCTAAAAGTTCATGAGAGATTGCATCCATTTCAGTTTTACTGAGCGGGCACTTAGGTTTCTTTGGCAGGGGGACCCTCTCTTTTAATTCTATCTTTGCAGGCATATGTCCCAGTTGTTAATGAGGAAATGAACTGGATTGTGGTTTCAGACCACTGCTAACAGATAGTTTAGTCATACCTTTCTTTCTAGCTTGGTGTATAACCTTTTGGGTTATAAAATTAATTCAATTATGTAGGTCATCTCTTTATGATATGTTATATCTGTTATATCATATTTGGATAGTCTAAGTCAATAACATGATACTGTACTTACTCACATCTCATAATGGCAACCCTTCCTGCTGAGCATATCTTTAAAGTCCTTAATAAGAGTACAGATGATTTATAACAACTCTTAATAGCCCTAAAAATCTTTTGTTTGTTGTAATGCTCTTCCTGCCTCTTGGAGCACCTGCTCTGATAAGAACGACCCCAACCTGAAGACAGTCAGGACCGCTCAGCGAGCGGGAAGTGGATCCACCGGTCACTGCTAGGAGTTGGCGTAACCTACACCGGGGAGCGGAGTGTAAGCGGAGTCCCCTTGTCTTCACCGGAGCCCGCCGCAAGGCAGGACGGGCTTTGCTGCAGGGAACCCCCCAGGTCGCTACCCCCGACACAGGACCCAGCGGTGACAGCCAAAGCAGGTAGCGCAGACACAGGGCCAACCGGAGCATGGAGCTGGAGTAGGCAGGACACCGGAGAGTAGAACCAGAGTAGGCAGGACTGACTAGGCCAGAATGGCAAGGCAGGAGCAGAAACGTAGAGGCTACGGAACTGTCAGAGGGAACGCTAGCAAACGCAGACAAACGTTGCTAATGCAGGGACACCAACAACTGGGCGCCGATGACAGGAAGAGGTATCCCTATAAAGCCCGTGCCCAACGGCCATAGGTGGAAAGGGAACACCAATTAGGTACTGTCCCTTTAAATCTAGGAAGCTGCTCACGCGCGCCCCTAGTGGACTGCCGGGATAGTGCAGGCAGAAGCAGAGACTGCCGCACGGCGCAGAAGGAGAAAGCAGGACACGGTCAGGTGAGTAAGGGCGCGGCGCAGTGCATGCCGGGGCTGGCCGTGCCTGAGGTTGGGCGCCCTGTCCGCGGTACGGGAGGCGCGGGGGGCCGGGAGGCGCGTCGGACTGCAGTGCGCGCCGTTACAAAGACTTTCCTTACTCTATTCTGTCCCTGCTGTCCCTTCACTAGTTCAGCATGTGAGAGATGGATCTAATCTAACTATTGCTACTATAGGGGTTAGTATTTCAATTACATTCTTGTGTGTGATTTAACCAAACAAACAACATACCGTATATACTCTAGTATAAGCCGAGTTTTTCAGCACAAAAAATGTGCTGAAAAATCTCCCCTCAGCTTATACTCAAGTCACTGTCGGCGCTCGGGCGCTGCGATGGCCCGTGTGCCGACAGGGACGCTTCAGTTATATGCGGCTCCTCAGGGAGCGCATATAACTGATTGCCGAGTGAGCGCACAGTGTCCGGGCGCTGCGGGGCCCCGGGGCCCAAATGTCCGCGATCCCTTCACCTATATGCGACTCCTCCGGAGCGCATATAGGTGAAGGGATACCACTGTGGAGCAGAGAGCGAGCGCTCCCTGCTCCGCAGTGGACTCCGGGCAGTCGCAGACTCGCGGCTGTCCAGAGTTTCCCGCACATGCAGCGTGTGTCATCATGCTGCGTGCGCGGCCTGATGACGTCCACCGCCTGTGCCGGGAGACCGAGGAGCGCGCCCCCGGGAGACGGAGCACATGGATCCAGGTAAGTGATTTGTTTTTTTATTTTGCCTATTATTGCCTACAGCCTGCCTATACCTGCCCTAAACCTGCCAAAAACCTGCCCTATACCTGCCTAAAGCTGCCTATACCTGCCTACAGCCGGCCCTATACCTGCCCTATACCTGCCTCAGCTGCCTGTACCTGCCTATACTGCCTACAACTGCCTATACCTGCCCTATACCTGCCTAAGCCGGCCCTATACCTGCCCTATACCTGCCTATACCTGCCTACAGCCTGCCCTATTTCTGCCTACAGCCCGCCCTATACCTGCCTATGGGGCCATAGACCTGCCTATTACTGCCTTATGGGGCCATTTTACCTGCCTATTACCTGCGTATTGGGCCATATACCTGCCTTAATCTGCTTATGGGGGACATATAACTGCCTATTACATGCCTATGGGGCCATATAGTGCCTTTTGGGACATTACTGCCTATACCTGCTATAGGGCCATATATCTGCCTATAATTGCCTATGGGGGACATTAAACTGCCTATGTAATTTTATTGGTATCCATTTGTATTTTTAAAATTTACCAGTAGCCACTACATTTTCTACCCTAGGCTTATACTCGAGTCAATAAGTTTTCCCGTTTGGGGGGCAAAAGTAGGTGCCTCGTCTTATACTCGGGTCGGCTTATACTCGAGTATATACGGTAATACTTTCTTACATGGGACTGATGCAATCTCGTTATCAAAATGTTCTTTTATGGAGCTTACTGTACCATCCACAACTAGTGATAAGCGATTACGTTGACTATCGTCATCAGGTCGATAGTCGATATCGGCAATTATCAAGACGATTT
>JAODAL010030079.1:0-50555 GCA_025379985.1 Phyllomedusa bahiana | reverse complement strand
TACCCATGACCTCCAAGCCAGATAGATCCAGGACTATAATAGGTATATAAGAGGGGATTGATCTCTTAATTTAAGTGCTGAAACCATAAAGTGCCAGGTAGAAAATAAAATGCTGACGGTTTGTTTTCTACAGGCTAGTTAGGAATTCACCTTCAATTACAATAGGTGGTTATCTTTGAAACAATATTTGGGGACCAAAACGTAGAGGTTCCTAGTACTTATGGAAGTGAGGCCTCCTGTATTATACCAAGGCAACACATTCAACCCCCTGAACTATGAAGAAGGGAAGGTCCTCAAAAAGTGCAGAGTGTTACAAAAGGAGGTACAGAAAGGTAGCTATTTATCAGTGTTATACTTTCCCCCACAAAACCTGGCTTTGTTTCAGAGTGTATCATAGATCTATGTATTATTATTTTTATTTACCTCATTATTATACCAACATATTACACCTCGATGTACTGGCATACATGGTGCATGTTGATTTCTGAACCCTATTATATGTCTATGCTAAAAAATGGGGTCACATTTAGAGTGTCTTTACAACCAAAAAACACAGCATAAAAAAGTACAGGCTCTTTTTTTACAGAGTGGTACATCATATTTGGCACTAAAATGGCATTTAAAATGTCATAAGTGAACACTAATTTCTAGAAAACAATTGTGTACATGCAAAGTGTAAATGCAAAATGCTCACTACTCCCTTAAATGAATGCATTGATGTAGTTTCAAAATGTAATAATTTATACTAGTACTTCTGCAAATGTGACATGGTGCCTAAACACCATTTCAACAAAATCTGTGTTCCAAAAGCTAAATGGTACAGTTTTTAGGCACATATGGAATATTGACAAAATATTATTAGAAAAAAAAATCTTTCTGTTTCATCACCTAATCCTAAAAAAATTCTGTAAAACGCACATGTGTGGACAAAATGTTTACTTCACCACTCGATGAATACCTTGAAGATTGTAGTTTTAAGTAAATTTTTAGCGTCTCTAAACATTGCTGGCAATTCATAAATGCAACATGAAGCCTTAAATCCACCCTAGAAAATAACCACATATGGATGCTTTTTTCCTGATATACCTGTGAAAAAAATTGAAATATGATGGCAGTTTGTATTGCAATTGTTAACATGTGTATAGGATGACTTACATGCAGAGAAATTTCAAAATCAGTAAATTTTTCAGCGATTTCATACATTTCGGTGTTCTTCACAAACAAAATGTATCAACTGAATGATTCACTAGGATGATTAAAAGCTTAACAAAGTTGTTTTCACATAAAGTGACTCATCAGATCTGAAAAATGGGGCTGCATCCACAATACCAAGGCAGGTTGCATCCTTATGGAATTAAGTATTGCATACATTCCATTCGTTGTACTGTACATTGTATGACAAAGCCTCCCACAGAAGGTAAAATATACTTAATATATTTTATGCAAACATGCAACTTAATGTTTTTGGTAAAATAGATATAAACATAGTTTCAACACAAATCGAATGATTATAGATTATAGGATGTGCTAACTGCGAGAATTTTAACTGCTGCTTTGAAACAGCAGTTAAAATTTGAAACAGAGTACTAGTGCATTCATCATCATCTAGAATTGGTGTTGAATAAGCAGTACTTTGTGAAGATCACATCATTTATCCTCATAATATAACAACCATGTACATGAGAGCTTGGATGAAATTCTAATTCAGAACTCACTGAGCTGTAAAAAATTGGTGAATTTTAAATTGCACAAAGCTCTAATCACTTCACAAATCACTGACAACTGTTGGTATTTTACAATATAGGCCTTAAGTACCTTAAAAGAGTACTTGATTTTAATCACAGTTTTTACATTTGCCGAGTGCTGTCATTCATTTCTAGTGAATGATGTTTACAGCATTTTAGAAAGTTATATGTTGCTATAAAAAGATAATTGATTTAAGTTGAGTTCTATGGGAGCTTATGAAAAGCATATTTGCTGAACTGCAATTTTAGTTATATGTCAGAAGACAGCTTATCAGCTGAAAAATTTCACACATTTTATATGGGATGAAGACTTAAAATTCATCTTTGTGTAATTTACATTTGCAATATTTTGTTCTGTGTTATTTAACACATTTGTTAAAGATGATTACTAGGATATATACCAATTCAAAATAATATATATTAAACCCGTGGTTAAAGGTGCTACTGTACTTTTGATTATAAGTCACAGTACTTCAAAAAACGACGTATCCCATTATGTGTTAAAGACCACTTTTCTCTGCAATAATGTTAGTGCATGAGAAGCAGAGCATACGCCTACTGATTCACCTTCATGGTGCTGGACTGTTGAAGTGTGCATATTTGAAAAATAATAACAAACAGGATTTTGTGAATAGCACACTGTAGCCATGGTTGTTTGTTGTGAAAGTAAGGAAGATATGTATGATTGGGTTTTTCACCCTTTTTCTGGTGAAAAATGCACCTAAATGAGCCGGCTATGATGTATAATGCGCCCAATGAATGTGTTAGGTGCATTGTTCGTAAGACTCGACACTTTCTAATGCGACTAACATGACGGGGCGTTTTTGGGGTGTTCTGGGGGCGTGTTGCACTACACTCGTAATATTAGACACATATATGAATGTGGTTCAGCAACTGCTCGAACAGGCAAACCTGTTTCAGTGTGGTCTGACTGAGTCTGAAGAGTCGAAATGGAGCTAGATTTGCTAGGCATTACCTTATTTCAACTACACCAGACTTAATAAAAATAAATGTAGGTAATACAACTATATAAATTGTATTATTTAAATTAAAAAAAATGTTATAAAAAATTGTAAAAAATATAATATCCAAAAATATAAAATATCTCTATAAAATGTATTTAAAATTAAAATAACTAAACTATTTTACTTTAAATAACCCACTGTTATGTTGTTCAATTTGAATTTTTTATTATACATTTAATTTGAAATTTAATTTTTGCTGCTCTCACCCTTTATTCTACATACAGCAGGAGCCAGCACACAACAGGTCTTGCTGGGACCTGTGGTCCACCAAGCAAGATCAGTACCATAGTTTCTATTCACTGAAAGGGGTTATCTCACTACATCGATTCATCTTACCCCTGTCCTGTTTTCTCAGTTTCATTCTTGAATTCAGGGGCATGTTTACTGGCTTTACAGTCTACTACTGTCCTGCAGTGAAGACAGCAGGTCTGTAGCTATACCAACCAGCGCTGGCAGCCTATAGGGAGAGATCTAACAGGCTGTAGCTCTAGCCACCTGATGAGCAGATGTAGCCCATACGAGAGGGGATATCTAGGAATAGGTAGGACATTGTTATTGGACACATTGCAAAGTGATTTGTTTTTGCAAGATCTTTAACATAGAAAGCAATCCTTGTAGTGAGACAACCCCTTTTAGAGTGTGTGCTAAACACCATTTTTTTTCTGGATACAGTGGGTATCCAAACTTACACAACTTAGATGTATTTTAGTGATACTTTTTGTGATAGAGCAACACAAAGTAGCAAGTATTTGTGAAGTGTAAAGAAAATATGTGCTTTTCTTGGAAATTAAAAAGCTGAAAAGTGTGACGTGCATATGTATTCAGCCCCCCTGAGCCAATACTTTACAGGACCACCTGCAAGTCTGTTGGGGTATATCTCTACCAGCTTTGCACATCTAGGGGCTGGATTTTTTTTCCTATCCTTCTTTGCAAAATAGCTCTAGCCCAGTCAGATTGGTTGGTGAACGTTTGTGAACAACAATAGTCATTACACAGATTCTCAATCGGATTTAGGTCTGGACTTTGACTGAGCCATTTTAACACATGAATGTGCTGTGATTTAAACTATTCTATTGTAGCTTTGGCTGTATGTTTAGGGTCATTGCAGTCTCATTGCAGTTCCCCAACTCTAGTCCTCAAGGCCCAACAACAGGTCATGTTTTCAGAATATCCCACAGAATGCACTGACAATGATTAAATCACCTGTGCACTACTAAGGAAAGCCTACTGTAACAGGTTTTCCACCAGGATTGCACAGTTTTTAGCTCCATCCATCTTCCCATCAATTCTGTGAAGCTTTCCAGTCCCTGCTGAAGCAAAAGCATCCCCATGATGCTGCCACCACCATGCTTCATGGTGGGAATGGTGTGTTCAGGTTGATGTGCAGTGTTGGCTTTTCTCCACACATAACATTCAGAATTTAAGTCAAAAAGTTCAGTTTTGGTCTCTTTTGACCAGAGTACCTCCTTCCACCTTCTTGCTGTGTCTTTACTTAGCTTCTTATGATTTGCCTTCTAAGCAGGCTTTCTTCTTGCCCCTGTTCCACAGAGGCGAGATTTGTGGAGTACTAATAGCTGTCCTGTGGATAGATTTTCCAACCTGGGCTGTAGATCTCTGCAGCTCTTTTAGAGTGACCCTGAGCCTCTTGGCAGCTTCTCTTATTAGTGTTTTCCTTGTCTGGGCTGTCAGTTTAGGTGTATGGTCATGTATTGGTAGGTTAGCAGTGCCGTACTCCTTCCATTACGGATGATGGATTGAACAGTGCTCCGTGAGATATTCATAGCTTGGACTACTTTTTTAAAATCTAATCTTGCAATAAACTTCACCACAACTTTATCCCTGTCTGGTGTGTTCCTTGATTTTCATTATTTTGTTTGTTCTCTAACGTTCTCTGACAAACCTCTGAGGCCTTTATAAAACAGCTGTAGTATTGATAATAAATAACAAACAGATATTCTCTATTTATTAAGTCGGGGAATTCTAAAGGCATTTGGTCACACTGGATTTTATTTAGGGATATAAGAGTATAAGGGGCTGAATATATATGCATGCCACACTTTTCAGTTTTTTAATTTGCAAAAATTTGAAAAAGGACTTATCTTTTTCTTCACACTTCACAAATACTTGTTTCTTTGTGTTGTACTTTCACATAAAATAGCAATAAAAAATAAGTTTGTGTCTGTAACATTTAAAATGAGGAACAGTTCATGGGGTATAAATACTTTTGCCACCCACCATATATAGTAGATGAAAAACTATATATTTGTACTAAACCTGCACTACTTAGCCAATAATGTACAGGGTGAAACCCTTTTATTTCAGAAATGAAAGGGAAAATTACTAATCTGAATATTCCAGCAAGTAATGGGTAAGTGGGCCTATCTTTTAGGCTATGTCTGGAACACGGCCACCAGTTTGAAAGCCGTCATTTTGGATCAAAGGCAAGATTTTCCAATGGGAAAATGGTGATGTAGTATATAAAAGAAGACCAGAATGGTCTCAGAATTCAATTCTCACAAACAATTTTGCATTATCTCTTGCGGCTCAAGAGTTAGCAACACAGAAAGTTCTCATGCTGGTGCATAACAACTGGATCCATGTAGTTTAGCTTTGTGTTCAGCACCAGGGAGAACACATTGAGCACAAACAAATTGCTATTATTGTTGCAACTTTCTATGTTGATTACCTTTGAATCACAAGAGATATATAGCAGTTGGCCTGACAGAACCAATCAGCATCCACCCTTGAGACCCTATGCTAAAGCTTGATCCTCATGATGCTCCTATGACCTCCTGTGTAACTTGATAACATATAAAATGGCAGATTTCATTGAGCCTAGTGGTGAGTCAACTTTTCCTTTATACAGGGTGAGTCAGAAGTCACAAAACACCCTTTCATTTAAAAAACAAAAGGGAAATTATATATCTGAATACCTCAGCATATAATGTGTGAGGGAGCCTATTTTTTAGACTATGTGTGGAACATGGCAATCAGCTTGAAAGCCTCCATTTTGGATCAGGGGCAAGTTTTTCCATGTATCATATCAAAGAAGACCAGAATTGTCTCAAAAATCGACTGCCAAATTTTTTCTAAAATTTTAATTCCCTCTAATCGTCCTATGATTCTGTTAAAATTTCTGTCCATGCTTTCCTTGATTGTGGTGGTGTTGCTAATTTTAATGATGCCAACATAGCTAAAGAATTAAATGTCCTTTTAGTTAAATTTGCATTGTCTTATTTGCTGCTGATAACATTCTTTGTCATCTTTATCACAAAAATTAGCAACACCACCACAATCAAGGAAAGCATGGACAGAAAGCTTAAAAGAATCAAAGGACATTTGGAGGGATTTAAAAATTTGTAAAAATTAGAGAGGGACACATGTGTACCTAACAAGCTCCCCTGGAATCACCTAGACGCTGGAGTTTTGTGCTGGCTTTACTTTGGACAGGCATTAACTAGGAGATTTGGACAGAGTTAGAGGTTCCTTAATTTAGCTTGATTGTTAGTAGTCGGCCTGACAGAACCAATCAGCTTCAACCCTTGAGACCCTATGCTAAAGCTTGATCTGAAGTCTTATTATTACATTTTGAAGCCAAGTACATTTTTGTTGAAAAGTTGTTGTCTGCAGGTGTAGTATAACTTTTGTAATAGCTATAAAACCAAAACCCAGTTTTGGATTGACGTCTGGGGGACTTTGTCAAATGGAACTGATGGAATCCTGTCTTTAAACTTAGTAGGCATTAGTGCTGTGTTATTTCTTAAGAAACTGATGTGCCATCTAAGAAAGAGTATGAAACACTACCTGCTTATAGAGATGATGATTGTGCTATTACTTAACCTCATATCTCTAGAATCAAAGTGATAAAAAATGCATTACCTACAGTTTATGGAAGTGGTTCACTAGATCTTCTTCACCAGTAGAAGTATGTTTTCTTTTTAGCAAAGAAATTTTAAAGTTTGTGTCCCTGTATTGATTTTTAAAGAGTTAACTGGTTAATTAGTAAAAAAAATTATATTCATTATTATTGATCCCCGAATAAAAAATAAAGATTTATGAAATTTAAGCACATAATTAGAACAGATAAAACAAGTCCTTACATGTAACATTCAGAAACAGTTGCTGGAAGCTGTAAATCGCTTTCTATTTTAAAGGTAGGACCTTCTTTGGGCCTTGTACTTTATTCACAATGTACCAAAAAAAAAAGAAAGTGGCACAACCTTCACCTAGTTTCCAGTTCTGGCGCGTGCATGAGCGGAGGCTGAGGAAGAGAGCTCCGGCCCCGATCCTCCTGAATTACTGTTTTCCCCGCACTGACAGCCACAGAAGAAACGGGCAACTTATCAGTGCCAGAAGGTAGAGAAGACCCGTGTCCCGGTGTGAGTGAACTCCGGGCGATTTCCAGTCATTGGCGGGACGGCCGCATGGCATCCTAAGATGCTGGCTCTTTTTTCCGGAACGAACCCGCGCCACACGTGGTTGGTGCTCCATACAAGGTTGACGCAGCGCATGGGAGCGCGCTGTTTGCTCAGAGGGTGAGTCGGAGGCAGAAGAAATGATACCCAGTGATTAGGAGCCAATCAGTGCAACGACATGGAGCTAAAGTTCGCAGCACGTTATTGGCCCCAGGAAAAATAGTACTGCAGCGCTGGAAGCACTATCACTCTCCACAGGTTACTGCATCTGTCTCTGCGTCCGATTCAGTTACACTGTCCTAAGTTTATTCAGTCAGAGAATTTCTGCACACTCCTTCATAATAACTGAAACTGGAGCAAAGGGTGGCTGGTGTGGAAGATGGAAGATAATGGTGAGAACAAGAGCAATATGAATAAATTGATAATTTGTAAAGAATTTGTGTGTTGCAAGAAAAAGGTTAGATGACTAGAAAAACAGGTCGAGGAAGAAACAATGTAAAAGGATGATAGGAGTACCCGAATCTATTAACGCTGGGGACTTGGCACATATGTGCGCTGTTGATATTCGCCTTCTTACTGGTCCAAGAAAAGGAGCTGAAAAGGTGGCACGAGGTGCACCTTTGGATCGGCCCCGCCTCAAACCGTAATTCATTGGGGTGTGAAAGACCCAGGACCTCCACGGTTTTTGTTTATTTTTATTCCCCTTTAACCCTTATGATGTTTTTCTTTGTTTATTTTTGTCAATGTTACCTGGACTTTGCTGAAGAAACCTTATTGACTCCATAGCCCTAGCAGGAGAAACTACAAACAAAGCGATGCTATAGGCAGATTAATTTGCTTGTTTGCAGATTAGCTCGCAGAAGTGGGCAAGGAAGAGAGTTCAGTATAGAGACAGTTTGCTCGTTTCTATAGTAAAGTAGCAAGATCGCTTATATTCTACAATATCCCGCAAACACTGAAGATTTTTCCACAGACGGTAAATCCCTGAGCTCTACATTCACCGGGAGGAGACGGGCAGAGAGACAGATTCATGGAGAGGTGCGGTTTCGGGGGGGGAGCATCATCACTGCAGGACAAGGGGAGCTCCTGCGGACTCTCACAGATGCTGACACTACACAGAGCAGACACACAATCACGGCGACCAGCTACAGGGGGAATCTTCTAGAGCCCCAAGACCGAAGTGACCATAGGTGATTGGACTGGGTCGTATGTTGTCACGCTCCACCTGGGATTGGAGTGGGGAGAGCGGTTGGATAGGCTTCGGGAGTGACACAGAGGATGGAGAGGAAAAGAATGTACCGTAAATGGGGAGTTCTAAGGACTTTATGGGAGTTGTTTGTGTCTCGTGGGCGCAGTGGGGCCTGCTCTGCGGAGCGAGGGCGTGGATGAAAAAGATGATTCCTATATAATTTCAGGAGGGGGGTGGTGAGGGTTGGTAGTGGAGGTGAGAGGGAGATGCTATATTACAAGGGAACGAGGAAGGGTGGAGTTGGCGGAAATGTGGTTGTTCTTTCCTGCACCAAATGCACTAAGAAAAGGAAAGTCGTGGGATTTAAGGGGGGAGGGTATTTGCAGATCAGGTTCTTGTTGGGGGCATGGGGGGGATTTTCACAAAATTGTGTATTTGATGTGCTACTTTTCCTCTTCAGGTGTAATCTTATTTATGGTTGTAGTACTCAAATTATGAGAATTGTATAAACGTTGGAAATGTGTTGAAGGGAGCTACGATCCACCCCATAAATGATCGATGGTGATGAGACACTTGAAGAGCTCAACCCGGGACTTTGTTTGTTTTACAAGCAGACAAATAGAAGAAAGCTCAGACTTAGTCCTCGCATGCGAAGAAAACTCTGGGTAGATGGTAGGAGAGGTTAGGGGGTCACCGGGATTCAAGGGAAGCAGGGGTTTTCATTCTAACACACAGAATTTAGCGTGCATAAAATAATATCACAAGAACAGATGAGTAATGGAGGTGGATCAGATTAGTCTGGACACCCCGGCGGGGCAGACGAAGTGTAACACTCAAACTTCGTATGCTCCTTAATAAGAGGGAGCAAGGGATCTGTTTTCGAGGGGAATTGTAGTCAGTGAATCTTCCTGTGATAAATCTCAATATAATAAGTGGGGTGGGGGGGGGATTCAATTTGTGTGGCTGTCACCCTTTTGAAGATTATGACAGAGAGAAGTGCGCAGGGCCCAAGGGGTAGAGGTAGTGGGTGGCAGAGATGCTTATGGGAAACTTATTGCGACACACGGGACTCGCGTAAGGTATATGTGGCGAGTTCTCCACCCCGGCCAGAGAGGCAAGTTTACAATCACTTTTCGCACTCTCAACTCAGTTCGTGGTCCAGATCGACTATCTGTTGTGAGCCCATCGTTGTGGGATGAGGGTGGAAAAAAACAGATTATAGGGGGATTCTGGTCATATCTGATCTTGTGTCACCGATTAGTATGTAGAAATTAGATGGAGATATATGTGAAAGGGAACATGACATATTGTGGAGATTCCCTCGGCTCTGCAAATGACACTCTCTCCAATTTGTAGACTGTTGATCAAGAATGGTGGAGAGAGTATGTTTAGGGACAAAGATATTGAAGGAGTTTCTCCTCGCAGTTTGTTTTCCTGGGGGATGCAGCAAAAGCCGGCCTTGAACGAGACGCTAATGCGTAGTGTAGCTAGGCATAAATGAAACATTGTCCATGAAAGCAGTTTGAGTAGGACAGCTGCATACACCCCTGAGAAGACTGTTATACAGATTTCTACAAGAATTGCAACTGAGGGAGAATAAGGACAGAAGTTAGAACATGGGCCAAGAAGCGTTTGTGTTTACAACAGGGGAGAGCTGGAGAGACCTATTTGGGGACTTCGGTTTTAAGCTGGGACGCTCTATGAAGAATTTGCGAAATAAATCGGGCTGGAATGATGGCAAACTTGGCTAGAGGGAGACGATTATTTTCTTTGGGTACCACAAAATAATTTATGAGCGACTGAGGGATGGAGGAGGTGAAGCTGAAGTGTAGTTGACGTGCCGACCCAAAGTATGTGTGATTGGGATCTTGCAGAGGGTACTATTTGCCCTTTACACCCAGCTTCGTATGAGACAGTAGATGAAGGGGAGGGAATTTCTGGATGGGAGTTACCTTACTAATGTTAAGACTGGGAGGATCTAGTGAGGCTTGAATGCGAGGTTCACGGAAGCGAAATAATATCAGTCATACGGGATGTGTCCCGCAAAACAATAAAGCCCCAGGCCGATGGTTATTATCGGGAGACTGTCTACAAGATCCTCAAAAGAGGATGTAGGCACAACGCGTTAAAGGAGGTTTTTAATCAGATTACTAGGTTCTCGGAGCAATTGCTTCATCAGGATGCGACAGTCGCATACGATTAAGGTCTTGTACAAACAAGGACTGAGGATGATTTGTTACCAGAGTAATGTTATCGCACGATTTCCTTAATAATTAGGACTGTTAAGATTCTGTCCAAGGTGATGGCTAACCGGCTTGCTGGCGGAATTTTTACGAGGTTGCGTGGTGGGTTCACGCAGATGGGCTTCGTGTCAAGGGGCGTTTCAGGGGTAAGAAATCCGGTCTCTTGTGGATGACAGCCCGAGATAGGCATAGTGGAGAAAAAAATGTACGAGCCTAAGAAAAGTACCAGCGTTCTTTGGCGCTAGACGCGGAAAGGCTTTGTGATAATATAATTGGGAATGAGTTTAAAATCATTTGTATGGGACAGAATGTGGGAGTAGCGGGTAATTTTCGATCCTATGTGTCGGCGGGTTTATAGGTCCCCAAAGGCGAGGGTGAAACACACCTGTGTCTTTTCGTGTTCAGTGCCCATTAGGACGAGAAAGGCACGAGACAGGTGTGTGTCCGACTATCTTCCGCTTGTCTATTTAATATGGCTTTAGAGAACCACTGGCATTTGTACTGTGCGCAACGTCGGAAGCGATATACAGGGGATTGACAGGTGGGTAAGAAAGAACTAAAAAATTAGTCTGCCTTTGCGGACGATCCGGCTGTTTTTCTGGAGACACCCAAAAGAAAAGGTAGGGGAGTGGTAGTCAGTGCTCGAGATTTTGGTCCTTTCAGGTTAAAGTGAAACGGGATAAGAGTCGGTTGCTAGTGATAGGGAACAGGGATAATTTGAGTGGGATTGACTAATTTAGTATGAAGGATAGTGTGTCCTTCGCATTTGACTTTATCTGGGTACTGTCAAGGTGCGTGTCTAGGTCGTCAGTTGATATACAATTTAACTTCATACCGAATTCATCAAGAGAGAAATTGATGAGGAATGGGGAGAGGTGGAAGGGGACTCCCGCTGGTTCTCTCATCGGTCCAGACCGGCGAATGACAGCCTTAATCGAAGCTGGTGAGCTTCGCCAGATTATGTGATACCCACTGCAGAATATTCAGTTTGCTATTGATGTGCACAAGGATGTAATAATTGAAGGAGGGGGCTTTCGTCGAAGTTCATCTGGAGGGGTAAGAAAGCCGAGAATAGCGAAGTTGGGAAGGCTGTCAGCTTGTGGAAGGTTTGGGGGGGGGCGAGGGCGTGGGTGTTACCTGTGATATCAGACCAGTATCAATCTGGCGGCGCTATGGTGGCATGTGCTAGATTGGGTACATGGGTTAAGGTTTTTTCTCCAATCACGGACGGTAGAGGGCCAGTTGGCGCACGTGGGATTTGTTGGCATTGTTTCACACTCCGTTTTTTGTGGTTGATATGTGTGGCAACCAAGAGGGTATGTAGTGAAAAATAATCTTAGTGGTTTGAAGTGGGGACTCATTGTGGCTTACATGGCGTCACATCAGAAAAGATTGTTTGTAAGGACCGGGATGTTCGTCTCTAAATTATGCCGCGCTGTGTTGCGTTACTCTACCGGTATTTTCGTGCAGGGAGACGAGAGCATGTATCTTGAGTGATGGGAACAAAAAAGGAATCAAAAACTTAGGTGACTTAATTTCCAGGATTATCGGGGACCCTTATGACTTGGGATTGTTACGGGTTGCGCCGCGGTCCGGTCCACGGACCGCGGTCGCACCCGGTGTCCCCCGGGCAGGTTCCCCGGCGGGGTGTGGTGGGTGCCGCCGCGGGGGTCCCACTGTACGCCGCTGGGTTGCATCGTTCCCGTCGCTGCTCTCGACCTGGAACGCGTCTCCCAGTTCGCTCGCGTCCCCCTGCTGGCGCGGAGATGCGCGTTGCGCGCCCCCATAGGCGGCGCAGGCGGGCGCGGCTGTTCATGTGATTTAAAGGGATCTAGTGCGCCGGTAATTGGGCTAATGCGGACGCCTTGTATCTATTTATTAAAGTTTTAGGTTCAAGTCACTTTCCTTACGCTGGATCTTTGTTGCCCCGTGCCTTTTGAGAAGAGCTTCTGGTTAGTTCTCATTAGCCTTGCCGTGTCCAGACCTTGCTACGTTTCTCGTCTCCGAAACCTGCTGCCGCCTGCCCCTTGACCTTATCCCTTGTCTCGACACGAACCATTGACGCCTGCCCTGACCATACTGCCCCTGCCCACCACTACGATTCTTGGATTACGTTTTTGTACCTATGCTTGCACCTCGGCGGCCGACGCAGGTGTGTAGTCACGTCTGGGTGGGGAGACCTGGTAGCCTCGAAGCCGCTCACGGCAGTCAATCCGCTTTGCGGCGGGGCTCCTGGTGGAAAACCGGGGGCTACTTAGAGATTCAAGTTCTGGCGGCTTAGGCTATCATCGAATGCTGCGGTGGTCCTGGCGGTGTCCAATACCAAGTCCGTTACAGTAAGATCCTGGCCATGGATCCCGCCAAGTGCCATGCCAAGGCATTCAGATATTTACGATCGGTTGTTGCCAGCAAACGTATCAAATCGCACAACAAAGTAGCAGTTGGCAGCATCTTCGGCCATTGATGCTTCAGCTCTTAGATACCCCGGCCGCCTCGTCTGTGGCTCCTTCATACATGCTGGCAAGGTGTCCTTTGGCCCTACCCGTGGGAGGGACCCAAGCTTCGGTCCCTCTATTACCTCTGCTTGGCCGGAGGTCCCCAGGTTCTGCCGGGGTTTCGATACGCAGTGCTTTGGTTCACGTAGAGCTGGATAGGCAGGACCAGTTTCCTTCGGAAGAGTGTCTAACAGTGGGACTTCGTGGTGGAGGCCTACTTTCCGCGGGAAGGCCTGGCTTGGGCAACCCCCATCTGGGACAGGAACGACGCCTGTTGACTGCGGACCTACAGATCTTTCTCAGGAATTCCGCACCGTTTTGAGAGAGCCGGACTGCGTGCTTCCTCTGTCTGGAGACACGCCCCTCTTGGGCCTCGTCAGGGCGAAGTCATGTTGTGTGACTATGCGGTTGTCTTCAATTCTGTTATCCTGGGCTTCGGAGCTCGCGTGAACGTATGCTGTGCCTTCTCTGGCGCCACGCCTTCAAATGTAGGGTCTGTCCTGCAGCTGGTTTGTAAAAGACGCATTCGTTGCAGCAAGAGACCTCCGTCCTCCTGACGATACTGTAATTTCCTTGTCACTCGGCCATCGTTATCAGGTTTCACCTGTGAAAAGGCGAGGAGGAGGCTTCCGCCAAAAAGAGAGGCAGCGTCATCCTTCAGCATCGTCCGGGGATATCCTCTCACCTAGGTGCCGTGGGAGAGGCGGCTTGTAGGTTGTCTAGTTCTCCTCCCGACTCACGTTTGATGATGCTCAGTGTAGGAGAAGGCTGACGCTGGTTCTTCGTTCCGGAGGTACTGCCTTCACTGGACTTCGGGGGTCCAGCCGGGAGGAACTTTATCCATGCGTCTCGCATCTGGTGTATCACGGGTACCGATGTGGCCTGTAGTTTTCGCTGGAAACCGGTTTGCTGATTTCCGTCGTGTTAGTGGGAGCTCCTCACTTGATTTCCCATCCCGTATATAACCAGGCCAGTGACTCTCCGGGGTGGGCGGCTCTACTAGGAGAAGATCGGTTTCCTACGTTGCCTGTTCCCGTTGCTTCCTCGGACGTTCCTTCTTGGGGTTCTTCCCTGGCTGCAAAGTCATGCACATACGCTGGATGGGAAGAGTCTGGGTGAGGTCCTGCGGTGGGGTACCAGAATGCCAGAACCTCTGCTTGGAGGTACCAACGACGTGCATATCCTCTTCATCAGCACCCGCTTGGCCGCAGCTTACTGCAGGTCTACCAGCTGTAAGTTACAGGACTTCGGGGACGTATTGCTGCCGGAGAAGGATAGGCCGATACGCTGGAACCACACATAGGCCTTACAGACTGCCCCAGTTTGACCTTTCTTTCTCTACGGCACACAGTCCGCCCCGGGGAGACAGGGTCTACCCGCTTTCTGTACCGGAGAGCATCAGGCCATGTCGGTCTTCTACATACAAGAGATCTTTGCCAGAGAAAGGGTTTCTCCGTAAGTCCTCGTTTCCCCAGCCGGAGCCGGGTTTTTCGTCGTACAGAGAAGGATGGGTTCCTTCGCCGTGTATTGGAGCTACGGGGAACTCTGAATAAAATCACCGTAAAAAACCGCTATCTCTCCGCTGATTCGGCTGAACTTTTTGACCGCCTCAAGGGGACATAAAGGTTTCCCAAGTTTGGACCTACGGAGGTGCTACACATCCAATCAGAAATTCGGGGAGGGGGGGGACGAGTGGCAAGACGTCGTTTAATTCCGAGATGGACATTTTGAATATCTTCGTAATGCCATTTGGGCTCTGCATGTTCGCTCCAGCAGTGTTTCAAGGAATTTGTAACGATGTGTTCCGGGATTCTCCTGTACACCTGTGTTGTAGTGTACTTGGGATGGTAATCATAATTTTTATCACCCCGTTCTTCAGGACGCACCGGAATCCAAGTTGCGCGCAGGTTTATGCGACGTGGAGACCTGTCGCAGCAATCGTCTGTACGCCAAGCTGGGAATAATGTTTCGCATTCCTATCAGACCAGCCTACCCTTCCTCGGGTTATACGTCTAAGCCTAGGGCTGAATGAGATGGACCCAGCTAAGTCTCTCTTGCGGTATGCAATGGCACCGCGTCCGGCGGTCTTCGGGCCATCCCAGCGGCTTCTGGGCGCTCTTCATGCGATAGTATTATACCGCCAATTTAGTTGCCCTCTTCTCCTCCTTGGTGGCGTCATATAGTGGGCCACTCTTCTGTGGAAAGTTCGCTGAACACGAGATTGTTGGTGATTAAGTCTTGTGGGGAGGTGTATGTGAGTAGATTTGGTTGTTTGTCGATTTGGTGCGGTCTATTGATTTTAATGTTGTTGGTTTTATTTTGGTGTAGTTTGAATAAATGACTGTCTGTCTCCCTTGCGTTTGGGCTCCATGTTTTCCATTCTTGTGCACTGCGTTTTTGGGTCTTATGTTTTTTGTTATGCGTGTTCTATCCATGTGTGTTTGTCCTTTGTGACTTCGATGATAGCTCGTTTTTCCTTTGTTGAGGTGAGATGCTTTCTTCTGTGGGGGCCAGTGGGGCAGTCCTGCACACGATAAGGTCCCAAGGGCAAGATTCTCACATGTGGGTTCTTCTCTAAGACCTGTTTCGCGGCGGTGCGGAATATTGCCATTGGGGACGAACTCTGGCCAGTCAAGTCTAGCCCTGGAGGAGTGGGCGAACATCTGCTTACTGGAGGGGGTTCGCCATCCATATCGACATTTTTTCGGATCCATAAGAAGTTACTGTATCGACAGTACGGCCCGAGCGTTTGAATCACGCCAAGCCCGATGGTCTCTCTTTTTCTCACGCTTCGACTTGTTCGCCATACATTTCCGACCTGCGTGAGAAAAAACATATTGCTGAGCCCTCTCCCGTTCGCCCTCAGACGTGGGCGGTGGAAGAACCGCGGTCACAAACACATCATTTCTCCGTGAAGGTCTGGTTCACGGTGGCTCCCGCAGTCTCCAGGAACCATCCCTACTGGCAAGGACCTTAGTTGAGTCCTCGGCACTCAGGATGGAAGGTGTTGGAATGAGGGCCATAGCTCTCTGTTGAGCCTGGTCATTCTGGTGCTACGGAAGTCTGACGCTTTGATCTCACGGCACTACTGGTGGCCGACCCTGGCACAGGATGTGTATAAGTGACTTCACGCTTCGCCTGGATTCCACATGTGCTCGGAACAAGGGTCCCACGCCAGGAGGCGGACGGTATCCCTGCATGTCCTCGACCTGTGTGCTGGAAGTTTGCCATGGAGCTACATAGCCATGGATTTCATTCACACTGTCTTCCCGGCCCTCCTCTGGGAATTCGGTTCATCTGGGTGGTTTTGGGTTAACCGACCGGTCTCAAAGATGTCCCACTTCGTACCTCTCCGGAGGCGGCCGTCTTTCTGCTGCCACAATTTGGCCAATCATTCTTCGAAAAGTGTTTTCCGACTTACATGGGTTACCGTACACATTGCTCTCCGACCGCTGGCATGTCAAATTTGTTTCCCGATTTGACGTGTGCCACCTATGTCTCCCGAGTTCCTGCATTTGTCAAACTGGAGTTCTTTTCGTCAGCATACCACCCTCAATTCCCCACCCCAAATGGGAGGGCAGGGTGGAGGGCGGTGGAACCAGATTTCTGGGGGAATTTCCTACGGTGTCACTTTGTATTGTGCTGATCTCAGGACTCTCAACTGGGCCGAGCCTACACCTTGGGTTACGAATTCTCGTACAACTCATCGCGTTTTCGGAGGCAGCCGGTCGTATCTCCATTACTTTGTAGTCTTGGCCGCCTCCGCACCCCCCCCTCTACCCTGCCCACTAATTCGGAGGTTGTGCCGCTAGTCATGAGCAAGTTGTATTTTCGGGAGGTCAAGGCCATTCTTGGCAGAGGACGCGACGTTCCCTACTTGAGGGCCTCTGCCCGTTTATGTAGGACTGCAGGCTGATAAGAGTGAGAAGTCCCGCCCCAACGTTCCTACCTGGGGAGCAAAGTTTGCTCTCCTCAAGGTACGTGCTGGCTTGAAGGGTCATAGTCTCAGAAATTGGGCCCTCGCTTCGTCGGTACCTTGTCAAGGTTTTTGGCAGTTGAACGTCTCTGGGTGACGTACAAGTTTCTCCCTTGCCTCCATCTCTCCTGGATCGCAAAACGCGATTCCATGTCTCCCTCCTTAAGCGGCTGGTCCTGAAGACCATTTCTCTCTCAGGAATGTAACTCATTCCACTGTGTAGCCAAGTCCCGTCCGACATCTTTGAGGTAAAAGGACATCTTGGAGATGAAGGACGGTCAGAGGGAAAGCGCTTCTTTCCGTCGTGAGATTGGGGAAGGGCCTTTCGGCCCCAAGGAGAGGTCCTGGGAGCCAGAATGCAACATCCTGATCGTTACCTCTCCTTCTGGTTTCTGCATCCTAAAATGAGGGGAGGTCTAAGGGTGGGTGCGGTAAGGGATAACGTTAGCGGGTTGCGTCGCGGGTTCCGGGGTCCACGGCCGCGGTCGCACGTTGTCCCCCGCGGCAGGTCCCCGGCTGGGGAAAGGGTGCCGAGCGGGTACCACTGCCGCCCGTGGCGGCATCTTCCCGTCTCCCACCTGACCGCGCTCCCGTTCGCTCCGCAGTCCCCTGGATGGCCGGAATTGCGCTATCGCGCGCCCCTGCGCGCGCGCTCGTTCATGTAGAATTTAAAGGGACAGTGCTCCGGTAATTCGCTAATTGCCAGACGCTGTCTCTATTTAAGTTTAGGCCAAAGTCACTCCCGACTGGATATGTGTTGCACCGTTGCCTTTGGAAAAGCATTCCTGTTAGTCCATTACCCTTTGGGCCGTTTTAAAAACCCCTTGCTACGTTTTCAAACCCCGGGAACCCTCTGCCCCTGCCCTGCCCTTTATCGATTGCCCTGACCCAAAACCTTTTGCCGCCTCCCCAGACCATACGCCTCCCCAAACCACTAATTTTTGGATTACTTTTTTGGGTCCCTCGCGCACCTCGGCTGCCGCCGCACAAGTCACCCCCGGGGGGGACGGGCCTGGTAAACCTCAAACCGCAGCAAAATCCTTCCCCCCTTTGCGGCGGGCTCTGGTGAAAACCGGGGGGTACTTAGATTCCGTTCCCCGGCCCTTGGGTTTTGCTACATCCCTGCGGTGTCCCGCGGGTCCACAAACCCGTCCGTTTTCAGGGGTGAAGTGAGGCAAGTTCCCGATGGGGGAAAAAACATTTGATTCTCATATTTTCAGGTTAGGAGTTTTTTAAAGCCAAAATAAAAAATGTTTTTCAAAATTGAAGGAACCCCGAAGGGGTTCGAATTTTTGATTTTAAAAACGGCGGGGGGAGGGGGAGCTCTTTTCCCAAAAAAATACGGTAATTTACAGGGATGGACCGTCAGATGCAAATGGGTCCCAAAGGGCCTTTTAGGAAAAAGGGAAATGGGTTGAGAGATAATGAAAAAAGGGAGAAGATAGTGAGAGGATGGAGGCAAATTAAAATTCCCGCCCCCGATAACTGAAAAGTGGAAAAGAGGGGCTTTTTGATTTTGGGGCCCTAGGGGGGATAAATTTGGGTTTAATTTCCCTTTCAGGGAGGGAACAATGATTATTTGGGAATAAATTTCCCAAAATGTGACCTAGACAAAAACGGGGGTATTGCACTGGATTTGGGACTGCCAAAATAATAAGGGACTTTTTGGAGGGAAAATGGGGGAATATATATCCAGGGGGGTTGGGGGGGAACTGAAAAATATCATAGACACCGCAAAAACTGTTGTTTCCCTTATGTCTAAGGCCCCGAATTTCCCAGGAAGGGGATTTTGGGGGGTTTGTAAACATAAAGGGGGTTCATCTTTTCCCCTTTTGGCAGCCAAAAAAAATGATAAGAGAACTGGTTTAAAAATTTGGCACCGAAAAGTGAAGGGGGTTGGGAAAAACCATGAGAAAAAATTTTTCTTTTTGGAAAAATTGGGGTGCAAATGTAACAAAGAAAGGGGCGGGCAGAAGGGTTTTTTTTTATAAAAGGGAAACACATTATTTCAGACACCTTTTGAGGATTCATGAAATTAAGGATATAATAGAGCCATTTAGGTACTCAGCAATATTACTTAGCAGAACAAATGGCGGTAACCCTAGGGAATCTAGGGGTTACGAGATGATAGGAGGGGAGAGATAGGTTCGGCACATCTCTTTGGATGTGGGAGTTAAGGTTGTAAGTATTAAAGTAGTGTAGAAGAGAAAAATGTGATGAAAAAGAAGGAGGGGAGAGAAGTGATATGTGTAACATATGAGGCATCTGCCAAATAAGGTAAGAAAAGACATCCTGTATAGCATTAGCCTTTTTGTAGGCCTCAAGTTATATCTGTAATTGTCAAGATGCTATTGCTATTTTTATGCAATGTATGTCTTAATTTCTCTAAATAAAATGTTATAAAAAAAAAAAAAAAAACTTCACCTAGTGTCCAAAGGAGCCATTTATCCAGACACATGTAAAGTGTAGTACAGGACATGTAGTACCACACTGTAAAATAATAAGAGGCTTATACTATGACCACCAATTTGTGCATGCATTTCACTAATACAGGGGTTTTACAAGTAAAAATAAAATATTCATGATAATTGGCTAGAATAGTATCTAGGACATTGTATCTTGAAACAATACTCAACAGACAATGTCCAAGGAAAGATCACTGTATGTTGAAAATATTGTATCCTGAGACCATTATAACTTGAAGGACCAATGTATTTGCTGCAGCTGCCTTTTCTCTCGAATCTATGTTTAATCTACAAGAATGAGAGATCTAAAAAATAAAGACTCTCTTTAACTCTAGAGCCATTAAAAAAAATATATAACATTGATTGTCTCACATAATTCAATCTAACATTGAGAGGAAGAGTATTTATATGTTAAATAATTTCTTCCCTATGGCTTAAGCAAAATTATTAGCTCAGCCTCCTTCTTTTAACTTAGGCTATGTAGAAGCTTTGTGAATATCTAGGTAAATATGGTTATCTGTGTGCTTTGTCTGTATCAATTTTTTACATTATTTTTAACATTTTCATTTTCTGATTCCCATTTATAGATTTTATATACTCTGCCCTGTTAATTCACATGACAAAATGTATCTATAAAAGATAACCTCCACAGTGACTGGGCAATTGAAAAACAGAAATCAGGTTATAGTCTAGAACAAGTCCAGTCCATGGAGTCTGGCATGTAGAAAAGACCTAAATAAATTAGATTAATCTAATTTTTTTATTCTTTAGACACTCCAGTATACATTTGTGCATTTATTGCATATTTATGTATATACTAAGGTTGTAGTAACCTACAGTTGAAACCAGAAGTTTACATATACTATATAAAAAGACACATATGCATGTTTTTCACACTATCTGACATGAAATCAGTGTAAACTTTACCTGTTTTAGATCAATACATTACCAAAAAAATTATAATAGTTGTGAAAAGCCAGAATAATAGAGAGAGATTTTTTTAAGGCATTTTTTATTACTTTCTTCAAAGTCAAAAAGTTATACATGCACAGGATTACTATGCCTTTAAATTATTTGGGACAGCCCATATGATGATGCCATGTCTTTGGAATTTTTGATAGGTGTCTTGGCAATATCTGAGTTAATTAGAGACACAATCATGGATGTATTTTAAAGCACACCATTCGACTGCTTTTGTGTGTAACATCATGATAAAAGCAAAAGAAATCCGCCAAGATAACAGAAAGAATCGTGGACTTGCACGAAGTCTGGAAAATCCGTGGGATGTAATATCTAGATAGCCTGAAGGGGCCTCATTCATCGTGGACAAACAAATTATACGCATGTACAAACAAAGATAGGAATGACCAGCCATCATACTGTCTCAGGAGGGGAGACGGTTCGTGTCTCAGAGATGAACAATACTTTGGTCCGAATGTGCATATCAACCCAAGAACAAAAGCAAAAGACCTATTAAGATGCTGGCGGAGGCTGATAAGATTGTGCCATTATCCACAGTGAAACGAGTACAGTATAACAATTAGCTGAAAGGCTGCTCTGCCAGGAAGAAGCCACAACTCCAAAAGACACACATAAACCAGATTACTGTTTGCAAATGCACAAGAGAACAAAGACCAACCATATTTGAGACATGCGCCTGTGGCCTGACAAAACTCTAAAATTTAACTGTATGGCCATATGAAACGTGGTTTCACATCATGTTGTGGAGGAGTTGATTGCTGAGCATGGAGGGACTGGTGCATTTCACAAAATAGTGGCATCTCCAGGAAAAGAAGATTATGTGGCAATGCATAACAACATCTCAAGACATCACCAAGGAAGTTAAAGTATTTGGGCAGAAATTGGTCCTTCCAAATGGACATAATCCGTAAACAATTCGCAAACTGGTATACATAAGTGGATTAAGGAAAGCCAAGTCAATGTTTGGACTGGCCATCACAACACCCTGAACTCAATTCTGGATTCATAAATTGAATGAACCAGTGGTCTCTTAGGACAGAATTTAATTTTGGCAATAAAGGAGATCTGATCCATTGACTTAAGAATGCACACTTTGGGCCATATGTATGAAAACTGTCTTGGTCTAAGAACTTTCTTTATAGTTGCCCATAGTACCCATCAGAGATCCCCTTTGATTTCATTTAGAGCTCTGAAAAAATGAAAGGAGCCGTCGTTATTGTTGCTATGGCAACAAAGAAAAGTCTTAGACCAAACAGTTTTTCATACAAGTACCCCCTTTGTATCAATTCCAGAGGAGAAAACACATACACTAGAGAATTTCCACAGAATCATCAAAGCATCTGCTGCCACCTTGGTTTTGTTCTGAATGCCCCTTTAAGTATAAATTATAGAAAATTCTCACATCTTCACGATTTAAAGAAAATGTCCAGGTTTAGAGACCACTCACCTGGCACTATAAAGATCCTTTCAATTTTTTGGCCTGAATATTCATAATTTAAAAGATTTTCTGATTTAAGAACCACTCACTTGCCACTATTAAGCTCCTGTTTAATCCATTGGCAAAAATATTCAGGATCTCAAAGATGTTCCGATTTAGGGACCACTCACGTAAATATAGTGGAAATCCATAACACACCTTCTTGTATTTGTAGAAAGGTAATTTTTATTCACAAAATTTCAGGAATAGTGCAAGTGATATTCAACTCTCCTTATATGACAATATGCAGAGAAAATTAGAAAAGTCCCACGGTCCGATGTTTCAGTTCACCCTGGCCTTCACCCCAAAGGATCTAAACTGGTGGGAATGAGGAGCCTGAAGCAGTAGAGTCCTTTCACTTGGCACATATAAGCCTCTGTCTACTGAAATATTTAGTTACCTGGAATGTACAATATAGTGAGGATGACCAAACTTTCTTAATCAGAAAAGAAGATCTTATTTATTCTTGCCTGTCTATATGTCTATAAATGCTGCAGTGTTTTCTGTATAGATCCTTTTAGGTCCTACCTTAATGCAAGGAAGGGACAATTGGACCCAATCTGGCAACAGTGAGCTCTCTCCTTTTGGAAAGTTTAGACCTTCAAAGGCAACAAGGAACATAGCATTGTTAATATCAATCCAGTCTTGGGGAACACTCAGATAAAATAGGAAAAGTAAATGTCCCTAACCTGTGAATAAGTGCGTTCTACTATGAAGAAATAATTGCCAAAGTAAACTACAAGAGCTAAATTCATTCTATGGCAAAACTCTATGGCCCGATACTCTTCAATGACAGTATCTTGGAAGAGAGGAGATAAGAGACATCTTTGTGAATTCTTCAGATTTATAGAGCAGGAAGAGAACCATAAGGTCTCCTAGGGCTCTCACAAATCCCAGTACTGGAACATATTTGTACCAGTGATTTGGGACTTTTCCAGCTTGTTAATCAGTCTTAGACTATTAGGCACTCATCATAGCTGGCACCCTCTTTCTCCACTAGCTTCAGTTTTCCTGTGAGTAATCTGTAGCTATGAAATAGCATAGACGATGGTTCTGTAAGGTCAACAAAAACAGGAGTTGTAGCCAGACTCTTTTATGGCACCTATCACTCAGAACTGCACAACATCAGCAATCTGAAGAGTTTAGACATTCTTAGCCCAGAATGACCAATGCCAGTTGTTATTGTTGTCATTATTCTTGTTGCCACATAATCAACTGGTATCCTCCAGCGAGTACTAAGCAGCCCTTCATTAGCACATCTTTCCATATTGGCTTTTAACATGGAGGAAGTCTCTGGTACCATCCGTCAGCAAGCTTTGCAGCATAGCTATTTGATGGTTGCTGGG
Source organism: Phyllomedusa bahiana (assembly GCA_025379985.1). NCBI lineage: Eukaryota > Metazoa > Chordata > Amphibia > Anura > Hylidae > Phyllomedusa > Phyllomedusa bahiana. The sequence goes on along the minus strand of JAODAL010030079.1, from coordinate 27,198 downwards.
ACCCCCTTTGGGCCCACACACCATAGCTCATCTAGCTCTTGTCCAATAACCTACCATCTTAATACATGTTACACAGGCTACTTTTAGAGGAAGCATCAGATTGCAAGGCTTATTGAGAGAGCTTTTTTGCTAGCTCACAAAACCGTGCGTCTAACTACAAGCTTGGTAGACTACCAGCCTGGTAACTTTAATCAGCAGGTCAATACGATTACAGCAATACCCAATTTGTATATTTTTTATGTTTTACTGCTTTTACACAATAAAAATACTTTTATTCAAAAAGGAAAACATGATTTTGCATCGCCATTGTCTGAGAGCCATAACATTTTTATTTTTCTATGTACGGAGCTGTGTAGGGGCATGTTTTTTGCAGGATGAGTTGACGTTTTTATTGGTATCATTTTTATGGGGACAAAACTTTTTGATCAGTTTTAAATCCTTTTTTTGGAAGGCAGCGTGAAGAAAATACTGCAAACCTAGTAGTGTTTTTTTTTTTTGTTTTTTTTTAACACCGTGCAGTATCTATGACAAGTTAAATTTACTCTCCGGGTCGATATGATTACTGCAATACCCAATTTATATAGTCTTTTTTATGTTGAAGCACTTAAAAAAACCTGTTTTTTGTGTAAAACAATATTTATGCATCGCTATTGTCACGGATGCCCCTGCGACCCACATCCCGGGTCACAGGCGCATCCGTGCCTCACTACTGAGCGGCGCCGACACCCGCATGTTGGGTCGCGGGCGCGCTCATCCCCCGGCATGTTTCCCGGTGGACTTACCTGGCCACGCTCCTGCTGTAGTCTCTGTTCCACGGCGCGCGCTGCCCCGCTTCCTAGGGCGCGCGCCGGCAGTGTTAAATTTAAAGGGTAATTCGTTATTGCCAGTCGCTGCTCCTATTTAAGCCTGCCTCTTCCTGGTTACCCTGCCGGATCTTTAGTGCCTTACCGCCTACTGAGAAAGCGTTTCCTGAGTCTAGTTCTGATTGCCGTGTACTGTACCTCCTTGCCTCTATCCCTCGACCACGAACCTTTGCCGTCTGTCCTGACCTTATTGCCTGTCCCCGACTACGAGCCTGCCTGACGATTCTGTACCATGCTATAACTTGGCTGTCACCGCAAGCAAGTCACGTCAGGGGTAACGACCTGGTAGACTCCCGCCGCAGCAAGTCCATCCTGCTTTGTGGCGGGCTCTGGTGAAAACCGGAACCTACTTAGATTCTACTCCCTGGCTTGGCTTTCACCATCGCTTGTGGTGATCCAGTGGATCCACTACTGCGAACCGTGACAGCTATCTTTTGATAGCCATAACTTTTTTATTTTTCCGTATACAGAGCTCTGTAAGGGTTTTTTTTTTGCGGGATGAACTGACATTTTAATTGACACCATATTGGTGTTTATATGAGTTTTTGATTGCTTTTTATTCCACTTTATGTGCTGCGGGATTAACAAAAATCGCAATTCTGTGACTGTTTTTTTCTTCCGTTACGGTGTTCCCCATACTGGTTAATTAACATGATATATAGGATGGGTCGTTACGCAAAACCAAATATCGGTACTTTATTTCTTTTTTGGGGCGATTGGCGTTTGTAAAGGGGAAAAGGGTTTTTTATTTTATTTTTTGTCTTTGAGTTTTACTTTTTTAACTTGTTTTTTAATATTTTTCGATCAAACAGTATGTCAGACAGAGAGGTGGAAGGCCCTTCACATGCGAGTGGCAGTGGCACAAACATTCCTGGAGCAGGCACAGGTCACGGCACAGTAAGGGGACGTCGCGCAGGGGGGGACTCGGTGAGGCCATAAACTGCCGGTGTCATCTAGGGGCCGTGTGTTTACCAGAAACCCCAAAGGGTTTTTTGATTGGTTGACTAGGTCATCCACTTCCTCCCAGATGACATCTGACAACCCCAACCAAGAGTCGGTGGGAATGTCAGACACAACCCTTAGTTGGCATGGCCCGGGAGCGGGTCATCGACCCTCACCTGTCCTCAACCCGCCTCTGTTCCCTCAGCCAGAGATCTACTATGTGGTCTGGGCTCAGTGCCACTATACAGCGAGGACGAACTCTTTGAGGATAGTCAGCAGCCACTTGGCAGCGAAGAGGTGGGGCAGACATCCGCTGCTTTTTGCAGTAGGCGGGAAAGTAGCAATGTGGAGAGTGGCACGGAAGGTTATGTTGCAAGCAGTAAGGCTCTTCATACTGAGACCGTTGAGGAAAATAGCAGTGACGGGCAAACACAAATTGATGACGATGTAGCCGATCGCACTTGGGAGCCGGGTGCAGCAAGGGTTTCATCATCATCATCGGGAGAAGAGGGGGTCAGCTTGCCTCAGCCAGCAAGTCGGTAGTGTGGCCGTGAGTCAGCAGGGTGACAGCAGTGCGAGGTCAGGAGCCAAACGACCACGAGGTAGAAAACCCACTTCGCAGGTTCAAGAAAGTAGCAGCACAAGGGCTCAGCGAGGCAGCAACGGTAGTAGTCACTCAGTGCGGAGTGTTGGCAGTAAAATCATCTACTTTGGCAGTTTTTTGCTAAGACACCGAGGACCGAACAAGTGATATGTAGAATCTGGAGCAAAATTTGAAGCGTGCCAGGGAGCTAACATTGGCACCACGGCCCTGCGTCAACACATGCAGCGTCACCATCCAGTGGCCTGGGAGAAATGTGTCTCAGATGTGGTGGTCCATCCTCCTGCCGAAGCTACAGCTGCAGCAACCCAGTGACACGCATGCCATTTCAGCCAGTCAAGGCTCCACCACCTCTGCTGAAGGGAGCTGTTTGTCTTTGCCATCATCTCCCGGTTCAGATTCTCCTGCTCCTCGCCACTCATGGTGCCAGCAGTCGTTCAACGAGGCGATTGCCAAGAGACAACAGTATGCATCCAACCATCATAAGGTGCAGAAGCTGAACGTGCTCCTGTCCAAGTTGTTGGTATTGCAGTCCCTCCCTTTCCAAGTGGTGGACTCTGCACTAATGGCTAATGGCTTGTGCGGAGCTGAAGTGTAGAGTCCCATTCTGTAATTTCTTTTCCAGAAAGGCAGTACCAGCCCTTCACAAATATGTAGAACAGAAGGTGGGCCAGTCCTTGGGCCTATCGGTTTCTTCCAAGGTGCACGGCAGCACGGACGTGTGGAGCTGTAACTATGGTCAGGGACAGTACATGTCCTTTACAGCCCACTGGGTGAATGTGCTTCCTGTCTAGCCACACCAATAACTTGTACAGGAGACGCCGCTTTCTCCTCCACCTTGTCAAACTACTGCTCCTACGCCAATGTCCGGCTCCTCCTCCACCACCACCTCAGCCTCCACAAGTCTAAGTGCTGCTCCATCATACCACATGTGCAGAGCACAGCGGTGTCACGCAGTTCTACACCTGGTTTTCCTGGGCGAAAGAAGTCACACAGCGGATGAATTGCTCTGTGTTATACAACAAGAAATCGATGTGTGGCTTTCTCTGTGACAACTGCAAATTGGAACCATGGTGACAGACAATGGAAGAAACATGGTGTTCGCGCTGCACGAGGAGGGATGACCAATGCGCCCTGCATGGCACACGTGTTCAATCTGGTTGTCAAAAGGTTCCTGAAGTCTTCGACCCATCTGCAAGACATTCAAAAAATGGCCAGGAAACTGTGCATGCACTTCATCCATTCCTACAAAGCCAAGCACACCCTCTTTGAGTTGCAGCAGCAGAACGGCCTCCCCCCAACATAGGCTGATATGCAATGTTTACACCTTTTGGAATTCCAGCCTTTATGTGTTAGACCGACTGTATGAGCAGAGAAAGGCCATTAACGATTTTTTGATGATCCAAGCGGATAGGAGTACTCCTCTGTGTAGATGTCAGCCAGTGGCAGCTCATGCAGGACACCTACCGTTTGCTCAGGCCCTTTGAGGAGGCCACGTTATTTGTCAGTCGCCATGACTACGGGATGAATAACGTCATTCCATTGCTTCATATCCTGGAACAGATACTGCAAAATCTGTCTAGTCAGGGGACTGGAGACGTGGCGACTACATCTCACGGCCAAGTGAGTCCAGTGGAGGCTAAACTGGAGGAGGAGGAGGAGGACATTGGAGCACAAACAGTGTCTGGCGAAATTAGTGGTTTTTCTACTCAGGTGACAAGAGAGGAGGAGCAGGAGCATCCAGAGAAGGTAGAGGACGATGAGGAAGACGAGGCAGATGACCCAGACACACCAAGGCAGTATACAGTGGAGATGGAGGCATGGAGTCCCTCAGAGTCACTTGCGCAGATGGCCCGCAGCATTCTAATTTGCCTGGCTAGTGACAGCCGAATAGTCACCATCCGGCCAGGGATGACTTTCTGGTTTCCACCCTCTTGGACCCTCGCTCCGGTCCAAAATGGGTGCCTTTTTTCCCCCCTGCCGAGAGGGAGGAGAAACCGGTACGTAGAGAAATCCTAAAGTATTCAGTTGGACGCTGCCTATGTGCGCCATCGTTCATCCTCTGGCAGGTCTGACCAGGGGGTTCCTCATCGCTCACGTAGCACAGCCACAGCTGCTGTGGGGAGGTGGGAGATTTTAAGATCAGTAGCAGCTCCATCAGCAGCAGCCTAAGTCTGGAGTCATTGATGAGCATCTACATTCACCCACCTAGTGAGGAGAGTACTCACCAACAGCAGCAGCAGGACCTGGAGCAAACCCTGAATTAGCAGATGGTGGCCTACTTGGACAGCAAATCTGCCACCCCAGGTGAAGATTTCCCCTGGACTACTGGCAGCCAAACTGGATGTGTGACCGCAACTTGCCAAGTTTGCACTGGAGAAGCTGTCCTGCCCGGCCAGTAGTGTGGCATCAGAGCGGGTGTTCAGTGAGGCGGGGGCCATCGTTACCCAAAGGAGAACCCGCTTGTACACCCGAAATTTGGAGAGACTGCCCTTTGTCAAGAAAAATCAAGCATGGATCGGCCAGGATTTCCACACAAACCAAAAGCCCCTTTTGCATCAGATTAGATCAGCCATGATGCCTCAACCAAAACTTTGAAAAATGAGTCTGGATTCTTTTGGCTACCCGCCTCAGCTACTATTCTGATGCGCCACCCGCCTGAAAGCCACACATCTGCTGCCAGCTTTCTCCACTGCCACCCACCATCTTTACCCAGACTGGTATTGCCACCGCCTCCACACGCTATCATTGTGCCACTCTGTGGCCTACTCATGTTGCTGCCACCTTCTCAACCTGTCATTGGCCACTCTGGTTTTGGTACCTTTTTGGGGAATCTGGGCCCATTTGGGTGCCACCTTCCCCCACCTGTATTGTGCCACTCTGTGGGCTATTGATGTTGCTGCCACGTTCTCAACCTGTCATTGTGGTGCCACTCTGTGGCCTACTGATGTTGCTGCTACCTCCACACTCTGTCATTGTGCTACTCTGTGGGCTATTGATGTTACTGCCACCTTCTCAACCTGTCATTGTGCCACTCTCACAATCAGGATCGGAATTGTATGGTGATTAGGTAGCCAAAAGCAGGAGTGGTTACAGAACACAGAAACATGCAAATATCCCATTACGGGTCATCTCTGTTTTGGATCAACTCCGTTAGTTTTTTGGCTATCGCAATACTGATGGATTATTGACCTTTTGAAAACGGACACTGACGGATGAAAGAAAGGGCAACATGATCAGTGACGTCAACGCAAAACTACTGCCGACAACTCCTCCACTCTTTCGGGGGGAGGGGGAGGGCTCTACATGTATCAGCGTTTAACAGAACAGGGTCTGTCATAATCTGTGGAATGTGCCTCAATCCCTGCTTTTCTCGCTCAGATTAAGTGGCCGTAGCAATTTCACTCTGCACACCCATCAGAAACACACTTCAGCTGATTCTACAATCAGAAAACAGCAAAATTGTGCCATGGTGCCTAACTCCCCTGCATAGAAGGGAGATCTGTGCGTTCATAGGAACACTGGATTCAACGAAAACAACCTCCAGCTGAGAGAGAAAAAGAGATCAAAAAACTAAATTTCCCATAGAAGACTGTCCAGATTGAATGCAGTATGTAGTATGTAAACAGCTCTTACAAAATAAGACTGCAGGGAGAGAAACAGTGAGATGTGGACTCAGACAGAGAGAGGGGGGAGAACAGGGCTTGGGAGCCAGCATGAATAGTGAAGGGGGGGAGGATGTCATCACCCTTCAGTTAAGAAACACCCAGCTGGGATTGTGAAGAAGCGATACATCCCCTTTAACAATTCTCTTTTACAGGATAAAGCGACTTATGAGCCTCTTAGTCGTGACCCTACTTAGGCTTTTACGAAGGATCTTACTACAATTTTGCAAGAGGGTTTGGCTTTGGCTGTGATTGACCGAAAATAATTTTACTATTTATTGGTTAAGTGTCCTTTTACTCCGATTTTCCACTCTTTGCCAAAAACACATAAGAACTGGTTTCTGCCTCCAATGAGACCCACTGTGGCGTGAATCAGTTCTTTGAATGAATGTATCTGTGAATGGGTCGATATTCTTCTCCAACTGTTGGTTAAGAGATGTTTTGGATATCTTCGTGATTCGAAGCATGTATTGCAAATGGTGGATAAAATAGCATGGGATGAAAAATACAGTTGGCTTACTTGTGACATTGAATTGTTATATGCAGTTATTCCCCATTGTTTAGGTGTTAGAGCAGTTGAATCCATCTAAAAAGAATATTCTAATTATAGTGAAGACCTTATAGAATATATATTTTGGTGGTTATAGATTATTTACTTTCACATAATTATTTCATGTTTTGTAAAAAACAAATTTTTGCAGTAAACAGGGGCTTCAATGGGAGCCAAATATTCGCCATCTCTGGCAAATTTGTTTGTTTCTTGGTTTGAAGAGGTGTATGTTTTTTCGGAGGATAATCCTTTTTTGGAACAGATACACAAGTAAGGTCGTTATATTGATATATATTTGGAAGTCCGATATGGCGACTTTTCCAGATTTTGTTTCTTATTTAAACAATTATGCTTTTGGATTGTTTTTTACAACTCAGTATAAGACTTGTATAGATTTTTTGGACATTTCTTTGGTTGGGAGTTCTGTAGATAAAAAGATTCTTACTTTTACATACAGTAAATAACCCTAAATTAATTAAGACCCTTAGTTAGATTTTTATACCCTCCACTATTATGTTTAGTTAGTGACAATCGTTCACATTTTCCATCTATCAAACCTGCAATGAGACAAATAAAAAAACAGAATTCACATCAGTATTCATCCTTCTCTTCAGTGCACTGGCCTGCACATCGCTCCTGATGCCAGCCAGCATCAGGACATCATATTTGCAGAAAAACACAATGGGACACATTTATCAAAGCAGTTGTGCCAGAATTCTGGCACAATTTGCGGCAAAAACAATGTTGTACCTGCTTTACACCACATTTATTATGTGTTTTGGTCTAACTTAAAACTGTCTCACAGTTAGACACTATTGATAAATTTGCCCCTATGTCTTGATGCTAGGTTTCCCTCCTAAGCACTGTGCATAACCAATGTCAAGGTTCTGTGATAGAAATGAACAGTTTCTTAACCAAAGTACACCTGAACTGACCATAAATTTTGCTAAACAGTAACAGGCATCTTGTATTCTTTGCCTTTCTTTTAAAAGGCCTTATATTTTGCTGAGGGATTATAAAATGAGTCATAAGACTGTCTAGATTAAGTCCTGTACAGTAAAGTATATTTAGATATCTTGCAAGTTCAGTCTGTGATTTAGTGTTTCTGAAACCGAAAGCACATAGATGGGCCAACTGATTTTTTTAAGAGAAGCCTAGCAACAGAATCATGTGTAATATTCTTTTATCAGATACGTAAGTACATTTTGACCATACAGACTCTGGATTGGGCCATTAACATTTTGTCAATATGATTTAGCTAGTCAACTTTTCGAAAATATAATTGATTTTAGTGTGCAAGAGAATCCTGGAGATCACACTCTGGGAGACCTCACAAATACCACTTTAATGGCTGTGTCTTCTCTATCTCCCAGTCTAGGTGAGGACTCAATGGTTAAAGTTTTATCTCTCCTAGAGGGAAACATACACTGATCAATTTGAATTCCACAAGCAATTGGTTGGGCTCTGTTCTAAGAGATAAAGAGCCCACCTAAAATTTGCAACAACAGTTGTACAGAACTCACAGGGTTTTGTGGAAAACCTGGTTGGGAGATATTACACCAGGAACTCTGACATTTCAAGACTCAAAATCAAATGTGCATAACTTTTCTAAAAAGGCATAGTGATCTTTGTCACGGTTCACTATACATACCCCCAGCCATTGGACCGCCAGCGTGTCGTGCCTTCCTTGTCCTTGCCTGTTTCCCTGCTTGCTGCGAGTGGAGCTCCCTTGTACTTACCCACTAGCACTCGCATCCAAACGTCAGTGTCCTGTGGTCGCACTGTGCCTCCTATGGGCGCCGCACCATTGCGTAGCTTCCTGTCTTTATTGGTTTTCTGTCCTGTTGCACCTTCCTCTTGACCTAGAACCTCTACTATAAGGAGGAATTCCTCCTTGCTCTGGGTCAGGACCATTGCAGACCTGTGCATTGTTTGGTTGCAGTGTCCCATCTATGAGCTCTGGGCCAGCCTCTCTGGATTTATCTCCTAGTTTTGGTTCATTTCCTTTGGCCCACCAAGAGCTCCCTGACAATTTCTTTCTGTCATCTTCCTGCGTCCTCTGTTAATCTGCCATCCTGGTCCTGCTGTATCCTGCCGTGATCCCTGTCCTGTTCGCTCCTGCTGTATCCTGCCGTGTTCCCGCTATATCCTGCTGTGTTCCCTGTCCTGTACCTGCTGTATCCTGCGTTTACCTGTCCTGTTCCTGCTGTAGTCCCTGCCGTGGATCCCTGTTCTTTCAGTACCTGTGCTGTTATCCTGCTGTGTTTTACCTGTCCTGTTCCTGCCGTGGCCTGCATGTTGTGTACTTCGTATCCATCTTACTATGTTCCTGTCTCCACTGCTTGTGTTTCCTGTCCTTCACCTGCGTCTGACACCGCAGGTAGCCACGTCAAGGGTAGGCGACCTGGGGGTCCCCGCAGCTAAGAAGTCCGTACCGCTTTGCGGCGGCGTCTCCGGTAGACCGGGGTCCCCTTTAGACTCTCCGCTCCCTGGCGTGGTTCTCCTCATACCATCTCGCCTGCGGTGACCACAGTGGATCCACACCCGGATGTCTGCGGTCGGCGCCTCGGCGTATGTTGTCGCTCCCCGACTGTTACAATCTTCCTAGTTTTAACTTAAATGGTATAGAAAGTTACTCATATAGAAAGGGATGGAGACTGGAAGAATGTATTATAAATTTGTAAAGTATGTTAGCACTTATGCTCAGTGCAACCTGAAGGACGTATCTATATTGTATCATTTGCATGTCACATTTTTTGTTTCATTGTAATCACCGAACCTATTTCATGCAATACGAAGATATCTTTTTCTTGCCTATATTTGAAGTCTGCTATTTAATCTTTAATATGAATAAACTGAGCTAGGAGCTCAACTGCAATGGTGAGCAACAGTAGTAATAATGAACAACCCTGGTGGCGTGGCCTGGTGCTGCATGGCGGCGTTGAACTCCAGAGGGAAGCCTATACCATGGCACAACTAAACCTTTTCCCGGAACCCAAGCCGCTGACTTTGTGCACCGGAGGATCAAGAAAAACACAAAGAGGAGGAAGAGGCATTTTGCAACTCCCGGGATTGCATCGCGGATGTTAAAATGAGCGAAGTGCAGGAGGGACGTGGCTCGGCGCTTGAGGATGAACGCCGCATGTTAAAGAAGCTCATCACCGGCAACAGGTAAAACCCACTGAAATGAACCCACGGTGACTATTACCAAACCCAGTTCCTGCTCCGGAGAGAGAGGAAGAAGCTGGGACCTGCTTCAGTGATTTCAGCGGCTCTGCGGGACTCCGTGCGCTGAACAGCTGAAGCCGCGGGACCACAACTGCAGGTGTGCTACCGTGCATCCCTACCCGTAGTGAGGAGAAAGCTGTCGACATACATCAACGGGTCTTCTTGCTCTCCGACTCGGCACTGACTGCAACATCGTCCAGGCTCCTTACCTGGACCCTAAGTCACCCGCCACAGAGAGACTCCGCGGTGAGTACGGAGGCATTCCTCCTTGCACGAACAGCCAGTGGCCATATTGCTAGCAGGCGCCCATCTACTTGTGCTGCCAGAAACAGCTCTGCAGTGTAAAACAAAGACACGCTGAAACTCTTTGAAGCAGAGACTAAGCCATTTATTTACCCTCGGCAGACTCGCCAAAGAGCTTTATTACCGGCCTGATTTTCAGCTCTCTTAGCTTTATCATTAAAGGGCTCCCTCTCTGTTAAGAAAGCCCGCAAACATTTCCTGCCACAGCAAGTCCTCTCAAACAAAGAGGTTACTTCACATTCGTCCCCATAGCTCGAGCAGACCTACCTTCTTAGATAGACCCATACTGTTGTGGATATAAACCTACTGGATATTAGAGGTCCTCTTTACCTGCCAGAAGAGTATTTAGAAATAACATTTTATTAAATAGAGCGGAGTACACAGTAAACCAAAGGATCTTTCCTGGAGCGGTTCTGAGCAACGCACGTGAGAGGAAGGGAACAGACGGGGGTAGGAACCGCATCTACACAACTGACAACCACGTACCCGAGTGCCTTATCCTGAACTCGTAGTTGCCGGAGAGCACTCAGTCTTTGCCTGGTGATATTTTCTGAAGTCCTGCTGGCTGCATTATTATTATAACACCAAGCTGTTAGTTCTTGGCGCGAAAGGAGAATACTAGGAGCGAGATTAAGTTAACGCTGCATGTTTCTAGCTGGAAAGCCATAAAACCATACAACTTATATATACACACACAGCGTATATCTACTTTGGAGAGAATAATTTGATATTGGTTGGATCTGAAGTTCTCATACTTCTGCAGCATCGGGCCGTTTGAGAACTACCAGTAGCCACTATTATACCAGCTTCTTAATTCAGTGCCATAATACAAAATATTTGACTGCACTGCACTGGAGACTATCCGGACACTGTTACGGATCCGTGAGTTCTCATTAACAAATTAAAGGATCTATTCCGTACCTCTTGTTATACTGCAACATCGTCCCAACATATACCAATTTCACTACCTCTCACTGGAAGCCTTTACTTTGGATACTCTGGTTACAAATAACGGTTGGAAGTCATAAGCACCTGTTCAGTCTAAGCTTCACAGAGAGAAGTCAAGGGAAAACAATCTGCAGTAGTTCCCAATACCAAAATGGGAGGCACTTCTAAGCGCAACCAAAAGCAACCACCTAAGCCTACAAAGCTAACCGAGTTCTTCCACTTACCTCCATCTACGCCTCAAAAATTAGAGGATCAAATGCAATGTCCACCATCCTCGTTGACTCACTCAAGGTCTGAGTCAGTAGACTTAGACCCCCAAGACCCACCAAGTGGACTGAGTTCCACAGAAGCTACCTTGCAACGTCTCTTCGCTTCCTTCAGGGATACTTTGCAACAGGACTTTAAACACATCATGGGGGACTTCAAGAAAGGTATTCATTCCTTAGTGTCAAGGACGGAACACATTGAGCATAAGCTGGGGGAATTCATCAACTCTCAATTTATTGATTGATGCGAATGCTACATTAGGGGAAGAAGTTTAGAGACTTTCAGCTAAAGTGATGGACTTAGAGGATAGATGCCGATGAACTAATACTCGCCTGAGGGGTATCCCAAAAACAATTACCACAGACCAATTGCTCCCCTTTCTCATGTCCTCACAGATCTGATGGCGTTAGTACTACCAAATGCCTCCACATTAGACCTCACTTTGGATAGAATTCACAGATTACCCAAACCTAAACACTAGTGTTGAGCGATTATTATCGACAAAGTTGAAATCGTCACAGTTTTATTTTGATCCGAAATTTTTAATCATGCGATAATTAGGTTAAAAACTGTGCATCATCTATTAAGATCCGCGCCAATTTTCGCGCTTTCCTGTCATTTTGGCGGCCAGGCAAATCAGCTTACAAATAGAGCAGGGTGAGAATGTAGTGTGAGACATCATGACGGATGTGTATGTGCGATTGGCTGGAAAAATCACGTGTGTTTGGGGGTATGACCCCATCGTTTTACATGAAAAGCTCCTTCCTGTTCAGTCCTCTGTTCTCTCAAGCATCTCATAGCAGTAGGACGTGCGCGCTGCCTGTGTCCCACCAGCACAAGTGAAATTATTCTATTTCTCACAGAGAAAGCTCTACTGTTTAGCTGTGGTTCCTTACAACTAGTTAGATTAGAGATTGGAAGATTTTATGTAGTTAGTAGAGAATTTTAAAGGAGCATATACCGCTGTAAAGTCACGGGGGGGAGCGTGGGGGGGGCCCCCGGGCGAACCAGACAAAGCTCTATAAAGAATACTGGATAAAGTTCACCAAGACTTAGTGTAGACATTGCACTGCAATAGCTTTATTATTAACAGTTTTTTCTATTGAAATATTTCCTGGATATTGGGCAGCCTGAACTTTATATTAGGATACACATTTTTCTAGTAACTGTAGGTCTCGTTGTTAGGTGCAAAACTCCACTTTAATTATCAGTATACATTTCAGATAGGTGTTCATTTTCAATTTTGCCCATTCCACCTTTGTTGATATATCCACCTTGAGTTAAATAGAATCCCAGCAATTTTGTAGTCAGCACAGGTTGATAGGTGCCAAAAATTACCTTGTATTATCCGAATAAATTCAGATACGTGTTTTTTACTTTGGCGCACTACACTTTGTTCATTAGGCACTTTGCAGTTAAATTTGAATACAGCAGTTTTGTAGTCACCACAGGTGAATTCATAGGTGCAAAAAATTACCTTTTTATTAATCCGAATACATTAAGAAACGTGTGGTTTTTTACTTTGGCGCTCTACAAGCTTTGTTATTAGGCACCTTGGACTTAAATGTAATTACAGCAATTTGTAGTCACCACAGGAGAATATGATAGGTGCCAAAAAATACCTTTTATTATCACAATAAAATACAGATACGTGTTTTTTGCACTTTGGCTCTGTCCAGATTTGTTGATAGAGCCACTTGCAGTTAAATTTGAATCCAGCAATTGTTGTAGTTACCACGGTGAATTGATAGGTGCCAAAAAATACTTTTTTTATTATCCGAATACATTACGAAAACGTGTTTTTTGATCTTTGGGCACACTACAGCTTTGTTTATTGAGGCACCTTGCCACTTAAATGTGACTACAAGCAATTTTGTAGTCACCACAGGTGAATTGGAAAGGTGCCAAAATACCTTGTAATTATCCGAATACATTTTCAGATACGTGTTTTTCACTTTGGCGCAGGACAAGCTGTGTTGATAGATCTACTTTGCAGTTATCTTGGATTACAGCAATCTTTGTTAGTCCACAACAGGTGAATAACTGATAGGTGCCAAAAAATACCTTTTATTATCCGAATACATGTACAGATACGTGTTTTTTGCACTTTTGCCCAGTCCAGATTGTTGATAGAGCCACCCTTGCAAGTTAAATTTGAATCAGCGATTGTGTTTGTTACCACAGGTGAATTGTAGGTGCAAAAATACCTTTTATTATCGAATACATTACAGATCCGTGATTTTTTACTTTGGGCACTACAGCTTTTTTTCATTGAGGGCACCTTGCACTAATGTGAATACAGCAATTTTGTAGTCACCACATGAGTGAATTGAGAGGTGCCAAAAAAATACCTTGTATTATCCGAATACATTTCAGGATACTTGTTAATTTCACTTTGGGCGCAGGCCTGCTTTGTTGATAGATCACTTTGCAGTTAAATTTGAATCAGCAATTGTGTGTAGGTTACCACAGGTCAATTGATAGGTGCCAAAAATACCTTGTATTATCCGAATACAATTTCGGATACATGTTTTTTCACTTTGGCGCAGGCCAGCTTTGTTGATAGATTACTTTGCAGTTAAATGTGAATACAGCAATTTTGTTTTGATTTGTGGGATCTGAAATAGCTTGATTTTGCCGTCTTTTAATAAGAGCTTCCCAAAAACTCTACCATACTTTCTCAAATTTTTATATTTCCGACATGGAGCGAAATTGCAGGTGGTAAAGCGAGCAAGAGGGGGTAGGGACATGGAAGGTAGAGGTACGAATGAGAACGTGCTCCTCCAGTGTGGCGACATCACGCATTTCCTCATCCACAGCACCTGCAGGCCCCCCCCATTCCCGCTCCACCACCCCGCCTCACCTGCACACCCCCACGGGCCAATCCCCCACGTTTCCTACCGGAGCCCCAAGCAGCTGCTTAGGAGAGGCCCGATGATTCATCGCGGCAAAGACAGTGGTGTGACTCGTGTAATGGAGAGATATTTTAGTCCGAACAGCTGTCGCTATTGACCTTCAGTGGTTTAATGCAAACCTGCATCCAGCAGTCTTACCATCCTCGTCCTCCAGTCACAGGCCCCCCACAATGTTGTCATCAGCAATCATCTGCATCCGTCCAACATGAAGCAGCCCAAATGTCAACTCGTGTACCCACCATGTGGGGATAATCCATTTTCTGAAGAACCTCTTTGAAGACAAAATGCGTTTGGGGTCAGAAGGCTTGTCAATAAGATTCAAAGAGGCCAAAAGATGATGATTTTCTCTGCTCTGTCGCCCAGTTATGATGCATCAGAGGAGGGAAGAAGGAAGCCGGTCAAATCGGCAAAAAAATCCGCCGGCGCGGGTCGGCAAACGCCTTGCAGTCCTTCTTGCTTGTAGCCCGAGTCTTGGATGCAGAATGTCGGACGACGAGTCACCTGTGTTGGTGATGAGATGACGACATTAGCGGATCCAACTGTCTTTTCAGCAGAATTTGCTTGCGAGCGCTTCATCACTGGACGAGGAGGAAGACGGTGGGGTAGTGTCAGTACGGTTCCGCCTCGAAAAGGGAGAGGGCGGTTCGCAGAATGTCCGATGATATATGATTCTGCCAGCCACGGTCAGCGCAACCCCGCTCCTCGCTTATCGCCGTCAAAAAGGACAGGACCTTCTCAAGACTGGGCCTTCTTTGAGCAAGCCTCTGATTCACCCAGCGATGTCATTATGCCGCCTTTGCCGTAATCGGGCATAAGTAGAGGCAAGAACCATTAGGTGGTTAACCACCACCAACATGTATTCACATTGCAGCGAATGCATGAGTTAAATGGAAGGCAAACTTGCCAAAAAAGGCCAGACCGAGCCGGGCCTTCCAACCACAGTCACACCCTCTGTCTCCGCCTCCTCCTCCACCACCAATCTATCCTTCATCATCCAATAAAACATATTTCATTAACCTTTAACATCCTTCCTCTTCATCCAATCATACTCACTATGTTAGTGAATGTGTAACTTCTCTATTTAATTCTGCACCCACCTATACCCTCCTACCCTTACACATCTCCTCACACGCATGCTGTAAATTTTCTATTATGTTATATCATACAACAATTTTTCTTTATATTATATTCTGTTTGTCTACCATATTCACGCAGTATCTTAAGCCCATCCATCATCTAGAGATAGATCATTTTGTTTAGATGCTGATCATATACCACAGATATCTACACTCTACCATCTTTATCTCTAGTATGATTAATTATGCTCGGGGATACTCTTTATACTAATTTTAATGTTGTGTGTTCAATATCCTGATATAAATGTTATATAGAGTGTGAGATAGGACGCGCGCGCAACTAAATATAGAGTATAGAATCACCTCTCGCGATTTGTGTTATTTGAGATAGGTAACGCAGGTGTGTGTGTGAACCCGCCCTTTCTTCCCCAATACATGATGCATGAAACAAGTTAATTGTACTTGTTCTATAAATAGTTATAATTTTATGATTGAATGGTAAGTGCTTCCGAGTGTTATCGGGATTGTCATCCCTTTTCTGCCCTGGCCAGCGTTTCAATGTCATTAGTCGTGAGTGAGGCTTCTCTACTAGAGAGTTCTTGTGTGCGAAGTGTTGCTTGTGTGGACCGCAGCGATATCTAGTTGCTACGGCGTGTGTTGTCCACCGACACATGGACTTTATATTGTAACGGCCCCAAGGCGCCTATTGCTATATATAGGGTTGTAAAGAGTTGAGAGATAATCTGTCGTGTGTGTGTGTGTGCCGGCCGCACCCGCCGCGCCCCCAATTAATATATGCAGTGTTTTTTAATTTTGAGTTTTTATTTGTTTGTTTTTTTTATTGTATGTTCGGGGTTATGTTGTAGAATGGGGTTTGGGGAGTGGAGCTTTTGTGAAGTTACTCGCTGATTTTAGGAGGTGTGGCGCCTGGAGCGTTGTGGTGTCGTCTCTGCTAAGAGTGAGGAGAGTGAGAGGTAGTGGAGAGAGGTTTGTAGCTTCTAGGCGGGCGATTAGGATAAGGTGCTGGATTGTGCAGGGTTCTTTCCCCAACAGGTCCGCCTCTGGTGCGCATACTTGCCCATAGAAAATAACAGGCCGTGTCTGTGTTGAATTTTCAGTCTTGGAGACCGTCACACACAGGTCAGGAGCTAGTGGACGGCTCTCCGCAACGAGGACCGGGAAGCGCATGGCTGGGTGACAAGAAACCATTGTGCCAGGCAAGGTGGTAGCTGGATAACGGCGAAATCTGCTGGTCCGCCCTTAAGATTGCGTAGGCTGGGCACAGCCCTTGCATGGCACATGTCATGAACATTGTCATCCAGAAATTTCTAAGAGTCTACCCGGGTCTGGACTGCTGCTGAGGAAGGGCTCGAAGTCTTAAGTTGCACTTCGCTGTTCGCACCCTGACTTCGGTCCCGCTTGGCTTGCGTATGCAGCGTCAAGCTCGGCACCCCGTCAACCATCTCGTGATTGACGTGGAACACGCTGGAATTCCACCCTCCACATGTCCTGCGATTGTGTGGCGAGGGGCAGCGCAATGACATTACGCAAGTACAAGTGAACATGGCCTTGAGACAAGCAGCTGGTGCTGACCTCGGGGTGTTGAGCCACCGAGAGTGGAGGCAGGTGAAGAGGCTCTGCACCATCCTTGCCCAGTTTTGCAAGAAGCCACCAAAATGGTATATTCAGTGCGGACGATGCCTTGTCAGCATGAGCATTGTGGTGATCTTAGTTTCTGGACACGATCGGTTTTGGACACTCTGAAACAAAGGTCCCGCCAGCGACGGAGGAGGAGACGGAACACAGATGCGGACACGGAGCCTTTCTATCCGTCGAATCACAAGGCCCAGAAAGTTCTCAATTTTATCGGTCTCTTTCATTAGGCAGTGGTTCGGGGTCCAGGGCTAGTGCAAGGCAGCTGCATCAGCATCAGGGTGCATCATCTCAGGAAAGTCAGGGCGTGTTGAAGCTGTGCCGGAGGAAACGGAGGAGGAGGAGGAGGAGGAGGAGGTATTTACCTAGACACAGCGTTACCGACACGTCCCTGCCTTGGAAAGAGGTTGGTGCGAATTTGAGGCGGAGAGGAAGATGAGGAAGATCAGTTTGCTAGTGCCCCTGCGACAAAGGAAATGGCTTAGGGAAATCAAGGCTCATCTCAACATGAGTGATTGGAATGCTCCATTTCCTCCAAATGATCCTCACATTAAGGCCATCATAAATGAACAACAGTGTACTGGGTGGCCAACCTCCTGGATCCCCGGTACAAACAAAACTCAGCATTTCTTCCACCACACCCAAATAGAGTGTAAAAAATGCAGGAAATGGAGACCTTGCTGAGTTGTTCAACTGGAGACATCTGTTCGTCTGCTTCACGTTATTCAAATGTCACGGTGGAACAACATCAGCGACGTGACAGCAGTAGAGCTGCCAAGTTAGCCGTAGCGGCAAGCAGCAGGCAAGGGTGGGCAGAAGCCATAATGGGTGAACCTCTGGCAATCTTTATTTACCACCTCACAACGCATGCAATGCAGGGCACACATCCAACACACAGCGACCAGTCTTAAGATCATGGTGCATCGACCTATCTGCGTCTCAACACATGTTTTTGTATGTGTTCCGGGCCATTAGACTTCTGGGTATCCAAAAAGGACTAAATGGCCGAGCTCGTCGCCACGCCATAGAGGTGTTGTCCTGCCCAGCAGCCGCATCATATATGAGCGGGACTTTCAGCACAGCTGGAGGACGTCATTACAGGACAAACGCATCGGCTTTCAACAGATAATGTGGATCGTTTTGACTTTCATCAAGATGAATCAGGCATCGGATCTCTGATGATGTTGTGTGGCCCCAACTGCAGCGTCACCGATTAGTTGCCGGATCTACTTCACATTCTCTTCAAACAGAATGGTTCCTCTTGAAAACTTTTTTTTAAAATGATCATTTCGTACTGCAATTTTTATCTCTTTTCCCACTGTTCATTTTGTGGTTTTTGTGTGAGGACGACTGTAAAAAGACAGCAAAGGTTTACATGACAAACACCAGTATTCCATTTACTCTCTTTTCTTTATAAGTTTTGCATTGTCAATGGTTTTGAGGTCATGTATGCTGTGAGATGCAGCTATAATTATGGTCCCTTTGGAACAGAAATGTGGCTTTTAAGTGGCATTTCTCCCTCACTATTTTTAACAGTAGGCTGAGAAGTCATATTTATAATTTTTGGGGTCATGTTGCTGTGAGACTACAGGCATATAATCACGGTCCTTTGGAACAGAAATGTGGCTTCTAGTGGCATTTCTCCCTCACAATTTTTTAACAGTGGTGAGAAGTCATTTTTATAATTTTTTGGGTCATGGCTGCTTTAAAATGCAGCAATACTACAGGTCCTATTATAAAAAATTTTTTGTTTCTAACAGACATTTGTTTTTCAAATTGTCAAGAGTGGTCAAGGGTGATGGTGCTGTCAAAAAAAGGATAGGTGGGACACTGTTAAAATGGGGCAATTTTGCAAAATGACTTTTTTTTGCGATCTTTTCAGAGCTATCAACCCTGTATTGAGAAAACCCATTTAATACATTAAAAAAGAGAAACAAAGACATGGGGGGTTTTCCATCCTATTTTAAAAATGTTTTTTTTAAAATTTAAACTAAAAAAAAACGCAGTACAAAATAGCGGGAAAAAAAAAACCCCTTGAATTGTACGGGGGAGGTACGGAAGACGTGACCAGATGTGGTTTTAGGGGACATGGAGTAGGGGGCACGGCAGAGAACAAAGTACAGGGGACAATTTTCCAGCATGTTGAGTAAAATGAGAAAAAAGAATGCCAAGAAAAGGGACCGGGTGGAACAGGAGCTTTTAACCCCCAGTTTTAAAAAGTGAAGTAATTGGTCAGCACTCATACGGGGGGCAAGCGCTACCCAGGCAGGGACAGTATATGCCGTGAAAACTAAAATGGTGGTTAAAAGACCCTTTTTTGGACTTTTTAAATTGGAGTCTGCGGGTTTGGGGCTCATGCTGTGGCCCAGGAAGGGAAAGTCTATGTCCAGTGAAACAAAAAATGGGGGTTTAAAAGACTCCTTTTCCGGCATTTTTTAAAATCTGGGGTCATGCAGGTTTGGGGCTCATGCTGTACCCCAGGACGGGGATAGTCTATGTCCAGGGAAACTAAAATGGTGGTTGAAAGACTCCTTTTTCCGGCACTTTTTAATCTGGGGTCATGCAGGTTTGGGGCTCATGCTGTGTTGCCTAAGATGTAGCACGTATCCATTTGACTGTTGTGGATGTTATTCCAGCTTCTCCACCCCTGTTTGGGTGTAAGAATGAAGGTGTTGTTGCTCTCCCAAAGACTTTAATGGTCATCGATCATAATCTACCATTGACTATCTTGTCGATGATGGTCGACTATCGACCATCGACCGATGTCGATGGCCAACGTAATCGCTCAACACTACTTGGGAACGATTGAGAGGTCCAATCGGGTTACGCCCAGGTCTCACCCCCGATTATAATCGGAAACGTGCGTCTAGGGGAGATGGAGGAAACAGATCGCGAACAAGAGAGAAAGAGGAGGGAGAGAGAGAGATAGAGAGAGAGAGAGATTTGTCACTGACATCAAGCAGTGGTAGATGCGACGTATGCTTGCGGGGTTTGTCACTGACAGCAAACAGAGGTCCTGCAGCAGAGAAAGAGATCATGTGCAGTCCCATGTAAACACAAACAGATAAAGCGTATAGTTTTGTTCTCCAGATCTGTAGAGGTCAGAGGTGTAACAATCTGCAGGATATATCACTGTGTGTGAGAGACAGAGAAAAAAAAAGCCCATCTTTCCCAGAGTCCTGAATGTCAAATGGTCATTCTAATTACAAAGTATGTAGCGAGAGCGAGAAATGTAGATATACACTATGGAGTTACACTTAGCTTTTCACTTCCAATGACAGCTGAGAACTTTTCCTTCCCCCAGCTCACACAGAATGAATTCTCATGTACACACTTTGGGGCGTGTCTGCAGAGAGAGAAAATACGCCTTTCTGGGAGGCAAAACATGCCCCTCCATTTCACAAGCTCTGCTTAGCAACCAGTATAAACGGCTGCCAAATGATGAAACGAGAATACCCCTTCAAGTTTGCCTATGGCAAAAGTGTTTTGTGGTATATTTATTACGCGATCCCTAAAAGAAAATGGTTCCATTTTTTTCCTTTCTATTGATATCTGACAGATCCCTCTCCATTACTATCGCTTGGGCTTGGTGTCAGCCATTGGTGGTTTTTGTCACCCAAAGGCTGACACTAACCCCGTGTCACTATTACTCCAGTACCCAATGGAGTACTGGAACCATCAGAAGCAGACCTTCTAATGTGATGGACTGCTTCTGGGGTGGTAGCGGGCTGGTATTTTTAGAATGGGAAAGGACTAGTGTTCATGGACCTACCCATTCTTATAGAATCAGACTGCAGTCTGCCAGTTTTACCTTGTCTAGTCTTGAAAAATAGAGGAAACCCCATGTTAATTTTTCCCCTAAAATTATTGATTTATTGAGAATCTAAATAAAGTCATTCACTGTAATGATTACAGTAGTTGCCCATTTTTAATTCTCAAACAATTAAGGATTTTTTGAACAAATACACGATGTGGAGTCCCTCCCCCCATTTTCCATAACCAGCCAAGGTAAAACAAACAGCTGCAGGCTGATACTATCAGAATGGAAAAGTCCATGAATACTGGTCCCTTCCCATCTTAAAAGTATCAATCCGCAGGCACCCCAGAAGCAGACCATCACATTAGACGGTCCACTTATGATGGCAACCCAGCTTTTCCGAATAATGCTGGTGCAGTGGGTACTGGGATGTGACACAGGGTTAGTGTCAGCCTTTGGGGTGACAAATACCACCGCTGACTGACACTGAGCCCGAGCGATAGTAATGGAAAGGCATCTGTCAGACGCTTCCATTACTAACACTGAAAATAAATAAGAAACAAAAAACAGACACAAAATGCACAATATAAACTTTTATCTAAATAAACACTCCCCAAAAACAGGCCTCGTTGACCATTTTATTAAAGAAATCAATCGAACACTGGTCTCACATAATCCAATCAGTCCAACTTAGTCCAAAGGGCCAACTTGTTTAAAAATAAAAAATATTACATAAACCATAACATCTCCTGCAGCCCCTGAAGAACATATCTGTGGCTGATCTTCTTGGATTTCAGGGTATGGAGTTCAAGCTGCACAATATGATTCTGGGGGGTACAGATCACAGCTGCAGCACAATCTCAAGGGGGAGTCCTCTGCCCCCAAGGAGATTGTAAGTTGTGCTCTTCACTCCTCTCTCCCCCACCTCCCCTACCATTGTGTTATGCATCCTAGTGCCAACAGAAAATACAAACCCCACCTATCACTCCATAGCCCCCTCACCACCTCCACCTATCAAACAATAGCCTCTCACCTCCACCTATCACCCCCTAACCTAACCACCTGCACCTATCACCACATAACTTCCCCACCTATGAGCCTATGTGGAGTTTGTACAGAGGTGAGTACAGGTAGGGAAGTTCTGAAAAAATTAGAATTCTAAGATGTTTGTATGGTAGATTTGGCAGAGGCGAGTCATGGCCGGGAGAAGTCATCATTGCAGCCTGAACAGGATACAGAAGTAAAGGGAAAGAGACCAATTCCATTCCTAGAAGATGTCTCCGGTGAGTGAATAGATATGACTGCACTGTAAACACGTAAACATTTGCAGAGCATGTGTACACTGGTACCTGTCACTATATTGTCACTGTATGGAGGTAATATACAGTCTTCAGAGCCTGTGTAGCCTGGTACCTACCACTTTATGGTCATATTATGATGGTAGTATACAGTCTGCAGAGTCTGTGTACACTAGTACCTACCACTATACGGTCACTTTATGGGACTAATATTAGTAGAAATGTGATGGTTTATATTCAGGAACAATTTGCTGGTGTCTCACAGCTCTCCTGAATGCTAAATAGACTATCCAACATTCAGGAAAGCTGGATGATGCTGAATGCCTCAATTAGCTTTATCCAGAGCCATTACACATTTGGGTGTAGTGGGTGAAACCTTTGAAGAGGGTGTGTCTTGATATAAAGAGGGCATGGCCTATGCTATTTGTGGGGGAACAACACTTAGTGTACCACAGCTTCAAGTCTCCCTGATAGCCACCTTCAAAAGTTGGCAAGTATGCCTCTCACTCAAATCAAGCATAAATCACACCCCAACACAATCCAGGCACCTCCCAAATATCCACTGCCATCACCTACCTCAATGATCAAAAAGGACTCTGATACATGGAAACACCAATTACCAGCACTTGCAGGGAAAAAACACTATAATTAAACACTGCTCTCCAGCAGTTCAAGGGTTAAAGACTTTCTCAAGTCAAACAATTCTTACAACCTAAATTAATCAAATTAATTAAAATTTCTAATTAGTTTTAATAGAAAAAAGTTACAGTGCTTACACTAAACTGGCATACATACAAAAGTTATAAAATAAAAGGGATAAAGTCTTTGATAAAACCTAATTCTTACAGTACATACTTCTCAATTCCCGAGATAAGAAAGAAAATGGAAAGCAGCTCAATTGATGAATGAATCCCATACTGTGAACACAGATATCCCATGGAAATCGTATTTTATAATCTGCCCAACCAGCTCACATTTTCAAATTGTCTATCTGCCTATTAGGGTAATTAGTTGTCTCTGACTGGCTGGTGATTAGTCTAAGAAGTAGAAGGACAATGCATATCTACTTAGTTGTGCCCCCTAATTGACCCATTATGAGTATGCTAGCTGTGTCCAGAGAGATAGATAGGTGAGAACCTGGCTATTTGTTTGAAGCAAATTAACTTTAGGTTTTTATGTTCTGAGAACCACTTGTGGAGATAACATCTGATTCCCAATAAATAAATTAAGGGCCATGTATGAAAACTGTCTAGGTCTAAAATTCACTTTGTTGCCCATAGCAAGCAATCAGAGCGCCCCTTGAATTTTTCCAGAGCACTATATGAAATGAAAGGGGCACTCTGATTGGTTGCTAAGGGCAACAAAGAGAGTTTTAGACCTAGACAGTTTTTATACATGGGGCCCTTAGGGTTTTACGAAAGGGTTAATGACTGTTTGTATAAACATTTTGCAGACAATGAATACACATAGGGAGGGAGGTGATAAATCATACTCTTGGCTATTACATGATACCCATGATACATGTTTCTATGACAGTTATAAACAGACCTTACTATAATATCACTGCTTTGCCCATTTCGCTTAAATAAATAAAAATATGGCTCATGGAAGAAAAAACTTAGATCCATATTATGACCGGCAGTCAGGAAGGGATTGAACATATGGTGGTTAGTTGAGCAGAATTTCAATATTTGCTGATGATACAAAGTTCTGTAAGGTAATTGACACAGAGGAGTAAAATAGATTGTTACATAGGAATTTAGAAAAGCTGAAGGAATAGGTAGAGAAATGGAAAGTGAAGTTTAATGTGGATAAATGTAAGGTCATGTTAGGCCTGGTTCTTGTCTGCTTTAGAGGTTCCATTCAGAACCTCCGTCACAGAGGTGAAAAACTAACCCCATGGGATCCGTTCTCTACGGACACCCGCGGCGACCGCAGGGCTCTATTAATAACAATACGCCCATCAGCAATAGTTTTCATACATGTGGCTCATTGTTTCCAAATTGGTCTCAGAGACTCATTGCCAGTGTGTCAGGGTTTGGAGCCACCAGTTAGTTATCAACTACTAAGAATATGAAGTGCACAGCTATGTTTAGACTTACAAGCACTGTTCACAATTATTGTCATATATTATATATTTCTATATTGCACCATGTAATATTTTTGTTTCACATTGTGATAAAGTAAGAATTGACAAACTGCTGTATCAGCAGTGCCACATTCTGTTAGTTGGTGACACCAAAAATGGTATTCCTAATTGTCGTCCTGCAGGAGATGGAGTTATCTGTCAGAAGGGGTCATTGCCCTGGTGCCTTCTGCAATATTCCAACACCAGAAGTGTTGTGCAATAGCATCTGAAGGTGGGTGTTGAGATTTGTCATTTTTGACTCTTTTATGTAATAATTCAGCAGGTTGAGGTTTATTTTTTCACTTCAATGAAAGGACATGATGATGCTGTAACTAAAAAATGTCCTACAATTCATTATTTAAGCCCATTATAGGCACAATTTGACAGGGTCACACAGCAGTTCTTTATATGGTTCTGGTACAATCCAACTGGGACATGGTGGGCCATCATATAAACCGGTTTCTTGGGCCCAACTGTCACCATTGTTCTGTGATACAGGGATTCTCCCTCTATTCTATACTTGACAACTTTTGAAAATTGTATTTAGGTAACTCACTCCCTCTGTCCCTATTATCAGGGCCGACATTAGGGCAGTACAACCAGTACTGCTCTACGGGGCCCGGCCGATTTGTGAAGCCAGGGGAGGCCCGCCGCCGGCAGGTCCCGCCCCCTTGCTTCACAGCAGCTATCTTAATTGTATGCACGTTGCAAGGACGTGCATACAATTAAGATGAACGGCGAGGCAGGGAGAGCTGTACATAGCTCTGC
The DNA here is from genome assembly GCA_025379985.1 of Phyllomedusa bahiana. NCBI lineage: Eukaryota > Metazoa > Chordata > Amphibia > Anura > Hylidae > Phyllomedusa > Phyllomedusa bahiana. Next base: position 2,236 of record JAODAL010030079.1, on the reverse strand, counting down.
AGGCGGCGCGATGCGAGTGACATCATCATGACGCCTGCTGAGCTTCCTGTTATCGGCCGCAAGCCTAAAGCAGCAGGCTTAGGGTCGGGAGCGGACAGAGACACTGGGGGAGTGAGGAAAGGTAAATTCTTAACTAGGGGACCCTAAATTAGTACCAAGGGGGCCCTAACACTAAAGTAGGGAGCCCTATCCTACACAGGGGGCCCTAACACTAATGGAGGGGTCCCTATCCTACTGAAGGGCCCCTTTCCAACAGAAGGGGCCCTAAACTACAGGGGTCCCTTAACTACAAAAGAGCCCCTAAGGTACAGAGGGGCCCTAACCTACAGGGGGTCCAAAAATACCTACAGGGGCCCTAAACTACCGAAGGGGCTACCTACAGGGGGGCCCTAAGCTACCTGCAGGGGTCCGTAAGCTACTTACACGGGCCCTAAGCTACAGAGGGGGCTACCTACAGGGGGCCCTAAGCTACCTGCAGGGGTCCGTAAACTACCTACACAGGCCCTAAACTACAGAGGGGGCTACCTACAGGGGGCCCTAAGCTACAGCTGGGGCCCCAAGCTACCTAGCTACCGACAGGGGACCCCAAGCTAACTAGCTACCGACAGGGGACCCCAAGCTAACTAGTTACCCACAGGGGGTTCAAACCTATGTAGCTACCCATAGGAGATCCTAAGCTACCTAGCTACCTCCCGGGGCTAGCTACTGCCTGGGGGCCCAAATGTACCTACTTACTGACTAAAGGAGGGGGCCCTATCCTACAGAGGGGGCCTTATCCTACAGAGGGGGCCCTATCCTACAGTAAGGGGCCCTCAACTACAGGGATCCCTTAACTTCAAAGGAGCCCCTAAGGTATAGAGGGGCCCTAACCTAAAGGGGGTCCAAAACTACCTACAGGGGCCCTAAACTACAGAAGGGGCTACCTACAGTGGGCCTAAGCTACCTTCAGGGGTCCGTAAGCTGCCTACACGGACCCTAAGCTACAGAGGGGGCTACCTACAGAGGGCCCTAAGCTACCTGCAGAGGTCCGTAAGCTACCTACACGGGCCCTAAACTACAGAGGGGGCTACCTACAGGGGGCCCTAAACTACCTGCAGGGGTCCGTAAGCTACCTACACAGGCCCTAAGCTACAGATGGGGCTACCTACACAGGCTCTAAACTACTTACGGGGGGCCCTACACTACCTACACAGGCCCTACACTACAGAGGGGCTATCTACAGGGGGCCCTAATCTACAGCGGGGGCCCCAATCTACCTAGCTACCAACAGGGGACCCCAAGCTACCTAGCTACCGACAGGGGACCCCAAGCTAACTAGTTACTCACAGGGGGCCCAAACCTCTGTAGCTATCCATAGGAAATCCTAAGCTTACTAGCTCCCGCCAGGGGCTAGCTACCGCCCGGGGGCCCAATTGTACCTACTTACTGACTGGGGGGATCCTAATCTACCTGCCTACCTACTGGGGGGGGGGGGCATACTTACCAGGGGTTAATTATTACCAGTTGGGCCACTATGGATGGGGAGTTTGTACATGAGGTCGGGCACACAGTTGGGAAAATGATAAAAAAAAGTGAGGAGACTCAAGTGTTTGTGTTGTAAATTCTACAGGGACGAGTGGTGGATGGAGGAAGTCATGGTGGTCTCGACCGAACAGAAAAGAAAGGGGAAAGTGAACGATTCATCAGACGAGACGTCACCTGTGAGGCCATAAATGTAAGTAAACTATTTGCAAAGCACCTGTGTACCTGGTATCTACCACTATAGACTCGCTGTATGTAGGAAGTATTGGTCTTGGTGATTGGTACTTAGTGATGATGTTGCGGTATTATTAGGTGCTTGTATATTGTTCTTTGGTGATATTGGTCTTGGTATGCTGATTTGGTCAGTAACATTATGGTGATGTTTTTCAGTATATGGTTTGCTATTTAGCGGTATTATTTGGTCTTTTTATATTGTTGTTTGGCAATATTGGTCTGGATATACTGGATTGGTCAGTAATATAGTGGTGAAATATGGTGATCATGTGGAGGTATTTGCTGGCCCTTGTATATGTATTAACCCACAAAATACAGATAAACTGTTTGTTTTAAAATCCAGCATGAACTAAATTAAAAAACAATGGCGCAATTGCATTTTTCTTCTTGTGACCCCCAGAAAAATTTTTTTCTTTATCTGGGGTGGTGGTGGTTGCGGGGCAGTGGGATGGCGGAGGGTTCGGCCAGGAGTTGGGGGGGG